>WIGN01000056.1:86929-174094 GCA_014235955.1 Colletotrichum sojae
AGCAGCAGCAGCAGCCGCAAGCGCAGCCATACGGGTCGTATTCGTCTCAGGGCCAGCAGCAGGCCACCCAGTCTGACCAGCACAATTGGTACGGCTTTGGATCTAGCGCCACGTCGTTTGGGTCTGCCAATGACGCGGGAGGATACGCGGCTAGGAATAGCGCTTCCGGCGGATACGGCAGTAACACGGCCGGCGCGAACCAGGCCTACCAGCAACAGCAGCACCACGGCTCGCTTAACATGTCGGGCCACGGCTACACCGGCACGGAAAACGACATGTACGACTTGCTTAAGAACTCGATCCACGGATCCGGCCGTTAGTTACCACACCCCGACACCCGAGGGAATCGCACGTCTTTTTACTCTTGTATGAATCCGAGGTTACGCCATCTTGTTGGCTTTGGTACGGGGCTTGCATCTTTCGAGGCTTGGGACACTTCATTTGACCCCGACAGCGATCACGGCGTGCGCAGTTTTGGGAAGGGCCGATATCCGAGGATGGGCCAGACCGCTGAGGCTGGCTCGTGGAAAGGCGTGTACTGATATTTGTGTATTTTAATTGCTCTAGACCAGTAATGGCAGACGCGGACGCGGGCCTGCGTAGGTGGCTGGCGTGCGTGCTCAATTCATGGGTCTCTTGAGGTTATGAATCTACCTTCGGTCCGGTCTCGGGAGTCAACCTCGTCACATGCTGTTTTGTTCGTGTTCCCCGGCCTCGGCCTTGACGAGGTGTCCTTGCTCGGCGTCAGCTGAACCGTACCGAGCTTTCGCTCCCGGTACCCGTCGTCACCATCGTCGCTTTTATTGTAGAGGGTTTTGCGTCTGGCGGTCCAGCTGTCGTGTAGTAGACGATTTGGGGATGTCCGAAGACATTTTCAGCCCTGCGCAGCCTTGCGCGTGGGTCGGTCCGGGCTCAGCCCCGCCCCCTTCCCCCCCCCAAGCCTTATACCCCCGGAGGCTCTTTTGTAGCGCCGCAGCGCGCGGTTGCCGCGACTCATGAGTGTTTGCCAGGGTTGGGTCTGGATGGTTCTGGGCCTGCGTGGAAATTGGTTGCGATGGGGGCCAGCTGAGAGTTTTTACTCGGGATTTCATTTCCTTCTTGGGAAGGTCTGGACTTTTTGATGGCATGAGTCGTGGAGGGAGGATGTGATGGGGGACAGATTCGAATGGGAATGTTTTTGTCCTCATTCTCTTTCATTCAGGGGTATGGAGGTACATGGTGTGTGTATTCTGTGTATTACTATCTAGGATGGTATTAAAAGCCGCGCGTGTGCAATTCCAGATGTGCAGAAACACACACACACCGGTAAATGGGTGCCGCGCATAATTTGCTTTGGCTGTGGGAAGATGCATGTGTTCGTTTGTTGGGGGCTTGTGGAGCTTGCGTTGTTCCTGAGTCTCTTTCAAGTATGTGAGCGCTGTTGTCCAGTGCTCTGGACGTATTCTGTGCTGTATACGATGGGCGAGCTCGGGGATGGGGAACAAGGTGGAAATAGAAATGGAAACAGTGGTGGAGATGGAGGTGGATAGAGGTAGCGACAGAAGTAAAGATAGGAATAAAAACAGAGACAGAGACAGTGACAGTGACAGAGAAAGATAAAGATAAAAGCAGACACACAAGACAGAGGCAGGGACAGGAATAAGGACAGAAACTAGGAAGAAGATAGTCTGGACGTTTTCCTCTCAGCATCAGTTACTTTCTTTGTGCCAGTACTAGTGTTTTACATAGTTGACCTTTTCTGCGCCCGTTTGCACGGAACTAGCTTAGAGACAGAAACAAACCAGTAGAGATAGTAGTGACAAGCTGAAGAATGTCTTGGTTTTAATGTTCTCCTTTTTCTTCCGAGTAATGTGAGGGTACTTGTCAAAAAACTATACTTCTGACCTTGTTCTCGGCAGCACTAATATTCATATGATTCACTTTTTTCTGTACCTGTTTGTACAGGACTGACTTGGAGACGGAAGAAAACAACTTAGGGTGGTGGGTTGAGAAAAGGGAAACAACGTCTCTTGGTTTCCTTTTTTTTTTCCTTCTAAGCAAAGCAATGTGAGGGTAATTGTTAAATACCACAATCTGACCTTTGGTCCTAGTAGTACTGGTGCTTGGTGCGCTGCACGTATTCTGTACTGATTACGATGAGCGAGCTTGGGGATGGAGGTGACTGGGAGTATGTGGTTTGAGTGGTGACGATACCAAGTTTTGTAAGAAGTCCAACGGGGCTTTTTCGAGTTCGCATAAGCGGTTTTGTACATTAGTACACTAATGCTTCTTTGAGTTGCAGCCTATACAGCCTCTACTCGCTGAGAGACTAAATTTTCCGATAACTTGAGCTGTTTTTATACATACATTTCACTTAGGGATAGAGGAGATATGTAGAGGAATGGAAAAAGTGTAAGCAGAGATATCAGGTTGTGCCCAGAATCGTCTTGCAGACCTGTCCTTCTAATTCCAAGCCTGAAATGTAAAAAAGCCTAATAGGGGAATAGGCTTCCTACAGCTTTCTACCTGCCGTCACAGGCAGCAGAAGAAACCAGATCGAGAACTTGGAGCCATCGATGGGAGCATGGGAAAAGATCGGTCTTACCAGGCGGAACAAGACAGATAAAGAAACAAGCCTGATGTTCGGGAATCTCTTCTACACAAGACGGCAATGCCCCGTTTGCTAGCTGGCCCGGCTTCCTGGGAAGGATCCAAATACCGCGATGAGAGAGCTGTGGTACAAGATCTATCTGCTCACCCCCTTTTTCCGGGTTTGGTGTGAAAGGGGGATGGGAAATCGCATCCTTCATCTGACAGGGCTCGTTTGTCCGTCCGGGTTCCTGATGAGTGCCCGCTGGCAGACCGATGTTTGCCTCGTTCTCGTTCTCGCGTCACTGCAGCCCCAATCCGCATTCTGGAATCCCATGGCCCCAGGGCGAGCCTCTCCTATTCCCGAGCCCCCCCTCGAACGACAAAGCCGCCAAGGCAGGTGGTCCTGATATGGTCCCCATCTCGGGTGATCTTGGCGAACAAGGCAATTGGAAAAGAGCGGTATGATACGGCGGCAACGACGCAAGGGCTCCCGAGGGGAGCGGCGTCCGAGTCCCGAAGGTTTATTACCGTTCGGCTCCCGCGCTTGTTTGACGAAGAGTAGAAGATCAGGTCTTGGCACCGCCAGAGAGAGAAATCCACACGAAATCAATAACGTCGCTGAGGTCGTGGGACTAAAATGTGGAATGAGCACGATTGAGGCCTCTCACTGTGGTAAAATGCCACCACCGCCAGAGAGGGAATTTCTCGGCTGCGAATAAGGTGACATCCCCCTGGGCCGCCCATATCCAACGCCAAGGGTTGTGCCCGGGCGCCCCATTGCGACGGGGGGTCCCGGTCCTGAGCCCCGTAGGGCCAAGACCTGGTCGTTCTGCCGTGCGGGAAGTCTGAGAGCACGGGGCCCGAGAAGCACTCTCCTTTTACATTGAGTGTTGTTGTAGACGATGAGCAGAAATATTCCACTCAAAGCAACAAGGAGCTTGGAGAGACAGCAACGGTCTTGGCGTTGCGGGCGATATGGAGCCAGTATTAAGATTTTCCGGGAGAGCCACAGACAGCATAATGCACACGGCGATATCGCAGGAGCTCCGTGACTGGTGGACTTGCCAACCAGGTGGTTTGCGTTGTTGAGAACCACCCAAAGAGCCAAGAGAGCGGGTTTGTCGTGTAAGAAGAGCCAAGGAGGGCTGTACACTGCTGGTCGCACGGGAGCGGTTCATCTGAGGCGATGCCGAGCAAAGGCAGTTGTTGCTACTGGCGCGTTTACAACTACAATAGAGCGACGTGAAACAAACGGTAGGACTCTTGCTCGAGGTGGTATTGAAAGCTGCGTGGCACGGATGAAATTGATTGACATAACGTGATGCCGCGGGCGATCGGGTCGCTCGAGATCGGGGAAGGGAAGATCTTTGCTGCGAGGGATAACCCTGTCGGGGAAGAAGGGAGAGGTTGTGGGCTTCCGGAGAAGGCTCGAAGAAGAAGAAAATGAGGCTTAATATAAAATAGATTGACCTTTCGTTGGGGTTGTTTACTGTGGCCTGTGTTGTGCGGTGAGCGAATTGCAACCGTGCCGGTGGGACAGGGCGGTCACGTTTCCGGGATCGAGGTTTCTTCTGCTTCCCTTCGGCCCTTGGCCACCTGAGCGTCGGCGGCCGCCCGCCCCCCGGTTCTGGGTCCTCCGGTGTCAGTCCGGAGTCTCCGCGTGGGCGGACACATGGAGGGGGGTCAAGTTGTCGACGAGAATCTATACGTCGGCTCTTCTCACGGTCTCGTTGCACGACCGACTCCTCACTCAGGAGACGGCGGAAATTGGCAGTTCCCAAAGATATGGAGAGCCAGCGGCAAATAGGAGACATGTGTAGGAGCAGAGCTGCAACTCATTGGTGTGGTTGTGGTTGGGTGGTCATGATGCGCCAAGTGGAATCAGATTATCAGAAAACTGGGCTCTGCCAAGGCCTTTGTGGTGCTGGCATCCATGGCTATGGTATCGTGGGATGCTTGGCAGCAGGGTTTCGAGAAGAGAGGAGGTGAGGTGAAGGAACTTCTTTTCTTCTGTTCATCGCTGATGGAATTCAAGGATGATCCTAATTGCAGTTGCATGTTTCATGGCACGGGGAGGCGCCGTGTGATGTGGCGATAAAGATTGATTACAAGTCTCGAGTTCTTGTCTCGTTGGCTCGGCTGGCACTGCAAGGAGTTTGCGGGCGCATGATGGCGGTTCGAGCGATGCTGATAATGCAGCGTGACAACATGCCAGACATTCTCGTCTCTCCGCCCTCTCCGCCTGCCTGGCTCTGCTTTCTGTCTGCCGGGTCGTCTTGACCCTGTCTGCCGGCAATCAGTTGTCATTTCCGCGGCGAGCTAGACGGCTTGTTGTCTAGTGTCATTTGTGAAAGCGTGGGGAATCTCCGAGAACCAGAAAACCCCAAGACTTTTCACGTTGTTTCTTCTGCTCGCAGTGTCTGGTGGAGAAGGAATGGAGTAGCCTATTTTAGCGCGCAAAGCAAGCTTCGCCTTGTAGCCAAGTTTTTCTTACGTCTCCCTTTCGCTTTTGCGTGGTAGGTGTCTTGCCTGTTCTTTCGGCTACGAGTCTTGGGAGCATAAGAGAAATGAGGGATGGAGAAGGTGGGAGGCAGCCCGGATGAGCTTAACTGGATGACTTCATTCTTCAATTCCCGCAAATGATATGTGGGCGCTGTTAATGCGATGGTTGGCACTGTCCTGATTCGGACCCGATGCTCTGTGATGCTGGTAGCTTGGTCAAGGCTCTAAACCGCATTGGACGAGGATGGGGGTTCACGATATGCCCTTCGACACCGCGATTGGAGATTTGGAGAGACCTGGGAATTGGCGGACAAGGGCAATAGTTCGCGTCGTTGGCCCCTTTTGGCAGGATCCCTGGGACTCATCCCTGAAACCACACGGCGGAGGTAAAGGCCTCATCGGGAATAAGCGCTGTGAGCACTTCATGCCTAGGGCCTCAGAAGAGTCGACATTGGACAAACGTTGAAAACGTCGCGCGGGGCGGTTCCAACGGCTTCAGGTATGATGGAGACCGGAATCCGGTAGGGTGGGCAAAAGGGAGGGGAAAACTCCCATTTGCTCGAATATTGTGCAGCTCCTCCTGTAAGGCATCGGGAGAAGGCGAGTCAAAACCCCCGAATTGCCTATGCTCTCGGAGAGAAGCCGGATTGACATTGAGCACAGCCTCAACAACGGAGTCGTCGGATGGGGAAAGCGGGAGATGGCCACAACAATCCCTGAGATGAGCAGGAGGACTGCAAAGGCTGGGCACGTGGGATGTATGTATCTCTGACAATCCAGATGATAGAGGCTGTGTAGAGTTGCAGTTGCGAGAAAGCGCCCAGCAAGGGGGCAGAAGAAACAGCGAGTCAAGCATTGGTCCAGAAGTTCGGATGACAGCCGTCAGACAGGCAGGCGCCTGCGGCCTCTGATCGTCGGCAACAGAGACGGAGCATGGGTCCTGGTTAAGGTTAGGTGAAGCACCCGAGAGACGGACGACGGCGGTTCTCGGTCGCTGTGGGGCCGACGTGTCCACCGATTATTGATCCATGGTTGAGAGCATTGAACAACAAGAAGCAAACAACACAACGCAAAAAGAAGAGGGCAGAAGATTGCCTCGAGAAGGACGGCGGGGGCCAAGACTCCTGACAATCTTGGGCCGCAGAGGGCTTGGAGCGAGTTGGTTCTTGGCGTTAATCAACATCCAGCACCGGACTAGGTTGTTAGCTGCGGCAATCCATCCCATAGAGGCACTTTGGAGTCTTGGCAACTCCGCCTTTTTACCAAACCACATACCACCAACAACATCCAACCTCGGAGTGTGTTCACTCAGTCTACACAACCTGTGCGGCTCGGAACCACGCCGGACGAGGAGGAGGATCATGGGATGAATGGACTGAGTTGTCAGCCCGTCACAGGCCGGTACCCTGCACGGCGGAACCTGGTCGTCGGGTTCCCATCATGAGTACCACATAGCTTAATCTCTTTTTCTTCTCTTCTCGACGTCCGGACGTGTCCTCTGATTGGGCCGCATGGTACCGGACGCCGCCGTCACACCGTCACCCTATCGACGAGGGTGGTGGACGGCTCCGGGGCATACCGCGAGCAAGGTGCCTTTTCCAACTACCTCTTACGGCAGTCCTGCCTGTCACTGTATCTTTGCGGTGCTTCTGCCGTGGGTGGGCGCCTCGCTTTCGTTCCTGCATGTCGCTTCTGTTCCTGCGCGTACCAAGAGTTTCATCTTGCGTGCTGTACTCGCCCTTGCATGCTTCGACATCATATGGGGCGCCATATACAGAGTGACGGAGAAGTCAGCTGTGGCGAGAAGTCCCCAGAATCCCGACAGAAGAGGTGAGACCAACGCCGGCACGCGGAGCAAATCTCCAGCCTGACTCCATTCCTCGACCCAAGCACCCGCAGAAGCAATCATGCAGGCATCTCCCGAGCCCGCAATTTTTCACGTCCACCAATGAGTCGACCTCTCGATCCATGCGGTCCGCCGTCCAGCAGAGATCCCCCCTCGGCTGCCGCCTCCTCGGAGCAGCCTTCTCTCCCAGAAATCCCACGCCTTCACTCCCCACCAGTCAAACCTGGTCCCTGGCGCCGGATGGCTCCTTGGTCAGGCTGCCCAGACTCCCTCCTTGAATCGTGAAGACGGTCTAGAGGCAAGCGCGAGAGAGAGGATCATGCTTGGCGCGGTATGTCTCTCTCTCGTCGAGTAAAGTTTGTATATAAGACTAGCTCCCATCCGACCAGTTCGCACAAAGATCTTGCTGCCCACCACCCTCATTCCTTCAACCTTAAACCAACTACTACATTCTTTTGTACCTTTCCATCCCACGTGTGTACTTTACACGAACAAGACTTTTCCAAGATGCAGTTCTTCAAGTTCGGCCTGGTGCCCCTGTTGGCCGCTGTGCCCACCCTCGCCTGCAACGGCTACACCGGCGGCGTCCCCAAGGCCACCAAGACCGTCACCTCCAAGGCCCCCATTGAGATCAAGTCCGGCTCGATCTACGACGGAAAGTGGCAGCGCTTCGACCGCGGCGCTGGTGCTTGCAGCAACCAGAAGGAGGGTGGTAAGTTTCGACACTCGACCATGCCCCAGTATACAAGTCTCTGACCGTTTGTTTGCAGGCTCCAAGGATGCCGTCTTCATCATCAAGGCCGGCGGTACCCTGAAGAACGCCATCATCGGCAAGAACCAGGCCGAGGGTGTTCACTGCGACGGCCACTGCACTCTCGAGTTCGTCTGGTTCGAGGACGTCTGTGAGGACGCCATCTCCATCAAGAACGACAAGGCCGGCGCCCAGAGCTGGATCATTGGTGGTGGTGCCTACCACGCCTCCGACAAGGTCATCCAGCACAACGGCTGCGGTACTGTCAACGTCATCAACTACTACGTCGAGGACTACGGCAAGCTCTACCGCTCTTGCGGTAACGTAAGTTCCTTCCTTTCTGATTCGCCTACGGGGTATCGGAGCACTTTCCCTCCCTTTGCCCAAGGAGTGGTTGCCACGATGTGACACCACCAAAACCACCATCACCACCACCACCACCACAACAACAACAATCAGAACAATTACTAACTATGGAAATCACAGTGCAAGAGCCAGTGCAAGAGAAATGTGTACTTAGTAAAACAACCCCATTTCCACTGTGTTGAGTGTATTTACTTACTTCTCAATAGGAGGGCGTCACCGCGAAGAACGGCGGCGAGCTTGCCGGCATCAACTCCAACTACAAGGACACCGCCACCCTCAAGAACGTCTGCTCCGACGCCAAGACCAAGTGCCAGATGTACTCTGGCTGCGCCGGCGGCTGCGAGCCCAAGAAGGCCGGCACCTGCTCCGGCTAAGCGCTCTAAGGAGCGTTTGCTGAGAACAGTGCGGCTTGCCACTTACGACTTGCGGGGGAAACTGGAGGAGGTTGGCTGTCAAAGATGTGAGAACGTCTTTGACAGTGAGAGAAAATGCTGCGGGCTTGGAAGAGCCCAGCAACCAACAGAAAAAACTTTGGAGCGCGTCAACTTTTCAGCGCGTCTCGGGCTAGTTCTCGGACGCTCTTAGACTTTCTTGTACATACACATGACTGGGAAACCACGTATATACTTTCCATTCTGCACACACGATCTGGTTCCTGTGGCTTCGCGTGATCATGGTTGCGACGTGGTATTGACAACTATCTTCGGGCAGGTGAATCAACCAGCTTCAGTGCAAACTCACTCTTGTGTTTCAAAACACACCAAAAACATGGCGGTAAGACTAGTCGCGGGCGCAGTTTCTCCGGATTTTCCCTTGGCGCGGTCTTGCAAGTTCACCGGGAATATATTGAATTATATTGGAAGCTTCTGCCCTGCATCCCTTGGCAACTGTTCCCTTAGCCCGGCCTGCCCCGCCTCCCTCAACTACAACCTACGAGTCAGTCATATCATCAGCTGAACAACAGCACTATATGGTGTATTGAAATTAGTAGTACGTTCCCAAGTACTGCTCGGAAGGCTTCCTCCCGGTAACCTTCTGCATCGAGGTTGCACTCAGGCTCAAAGAGGGACCTTTGCCGCTCTGCCCACAGCGGAATCCTGCCCACAGCTCCTCGGACATTGCCTGCAGTTACTTGAAAGGAAGGTGTCAACTTTCTAGAGACCTGTCAATGTCTCCGTTTTCTCAAGAACAGAAGCGAGCCCTCAAGCACTTTTCTTATTCATCTATTAGTCTTCGTCTCCAGCGCTCGTCCGTTAGACTCGCAACGGACTATGTACAGACTCTTCCGGAAACGCCGTGCTCTCCGTCGCCGGGCTCTTGAGCGGCCTGTCCTCGAGCTCCCTGCCGAGTGCCGACGCCTGGTTGTTCGACGCCAGCGAACCCTTCTTTGACACCAACGTGGTTGACATCTTGACCACGTGCGAGGAGAAGATCTTGAAGAGCTGCCAGCCGTTGGGCATGCAGGCGACGGTGATGCACACGCTGGCCTCGACGTGCGTCAGGATGATCGGGCCCAACGCAGCAACTTTACGGTAGGCGATTAGAAAGTGCCGTTGACATCTGGTACGCGAACAGTCGCAAGAGAGAAACTCACCCGAGACGTTGAGCCACTTGCTGTCTTGCGCCAGGCCCTGTATCCGTAGACATGTGACGATGGTGACGCTGAATCCCGGGACATCAGCCAACGTTCTAGAAGATGCACCGACAGGATCTCTTGATCCACTCACAATATTCCGGTCAAGAACATGGCCATGACCCCGGCCTTCCTCCTGGCGTCCATCTGGAGGCTATATATCTGGGTGATCGGCAGGACCAAGATCGCCAGGTCGATGGCGACTTGGAGCGCCAGGTGAACGAGGCCGGCGGTCCCGAAGTCGATGCACTTCCCGTGGTGCTCGCCGTCCCACTGAGACCAAAAGTAGGAGAATGGCTGGCACTGGGCGCAGAAGACGATCAGGAACGCCAGCGCCACGAGCGCGTTGAAGATCTGGACGGCCCAGACGGCGTTGCAGAAGCGCTTGTCCGGGAAGATGCGGCAGTAGAAGAAGAGGATCGACGACTTGGCGGCGGCGATGGCGAAGACGTACATAATCTCAACGACCAGCATTAGCTGTGAGCAACGATGTTAGCCAGGCCCTCGTCCGGCTCAACCTTGTGGAAGTGAATTGTACAGCGAGAACGCACCTTTATGAATTCCGGTATTTGCCACGTAGGCAACTTCCAGATATCTCGACCGAGGCCGACCTTCGCCACTAAGATTCCCAGGTGGTGAGCAACTATGGCTCATTCTCATGCGGTGACAGTTGAGGGAGGGGAGCGGGAATGGTCTTACGGAGGGTTATGATAACGTAAAGGCCAACATCGAATGCCTTTTCGCGCCCCTTGATAAGCCTGGAGTTCGCGCAGCAGATCAAACGAGACTCACAAACGCGACCATGACTGCCGTATCGTCATTTCCCCACGCCCCGAGCTTTGCTGCCCTGCTGACGAGCCTCATCGCCACGAATACCGTCGAGAGGACGGTGGCTATGCCGCTCACCCAGTGAATCACCGCCGTCTGATCCGTCGCGGGTCGTTCGCATTGCGTGACCGACGTGTTTGCGACCGCTATCGATGGCAAGATTGCCCCATCAGCTCTCAAACCTTGCCGTCTGTAGAAACACCCAACTAACCCAGGGCCTCCTTGACCGTGCATGATGCCACTATGCATGGTGTTACGGCATCGCTGAATTTCGTGTCCGCGCAGAGACAAGTCTGGTTCGTGGGCGCGCAGGTCGTCTGAGGAAGCGCTTTTATCATGCAGTCAATCTGCGCGAGATACGGTAAGAGACATAATGACAGCCGCGTGCCATGTCGGCGGTATGGAGAGAGATGCTCACGGCACAGTCGGGGATTCCCATCAGTGTACCCTGCGCCGAGCACAGCGTCGAGAGACCCAGCAGCGCGAGGGCGACTACCCGGGAGGAAACCATTCAGTGCGCCGTCCCAGTCTTGAGATTGATAGATTGGATTGGCGTATTTGGCACTCAGTGTCTCTGGCCTGGGTCTTCGATCGAGGAATTTCGTGAGTAGCACTCTTCGTCGGCCGCGTGACATTGATCGAGGGTTTGAACGATGAAGAAAGTCATTGACCGGAGAGGACAGTCGCGCGGGAGGGATCGAGCGGCGACATTGCTCAGCACCCTAACAAAGCAATAGCTGACGGTGGTGAGAAGCCGTTTCCGGGCCACAGCTGCGGATCAGGATTATCGGGATATTATTTCCGCTGCGTCTCCTTGTTTGTTGCCTCTCTCTGACTCTCCCTCTCTGTCTGCTTGTAGCTACATGTCTCAGCGTCCGGATAGGGAACAGCTTGGGAGCGCCAACCAGCGCCACGGCTTGGAACAGCCTCGACATTCCAGCCACGGGCAGGGAAAGAGAAATTGGAACTTGGACGTATTAGACACGATCATCCCACACTACTTAGAGTAGAGAGACTTTCATTGTTTGCAATGGGGTCATGGTCGGAGCACACTGATAGAGGAGCGCCAGGGCTGGGCGAGACTGACCCCTAAGATCCAGCCCTGCTACCGAGCCTGACAGCCCCGTCATCCAATTTCTGGGTGCCGTGTAAACTATCGTGCATAGTAATAAGATCGTTTTATGAGATATGTAGCGGACTATCGCTCCGAACCAATCACCCAGTTTCGTTCTGGCATCGGACGGTCTTCGGTCCTGATCACCGGTAAGTTAGCAAGATGATCTGCATTTGGTCAAAGGGAAGGGGTCGAGACGGCGCAAGAAGCTGCAAATAGACTTAAAACGATGAAGTTGTAGGTATTCACTCCTGCTTGCCATCTGAGACAGTGACGAGATTATTTGCCCGCAGGCAATACGGAACGACGCCTCGCGGGATCTTCAGACGCTTCTCCCCCCGTCAGTCCATCATCTCCGGGCACTTTGACGTTGGCAGCTCAAAGAACTAGTTTGACGTTCCATTCTACAATGTTGCCTCCGAGGATGAAGAGTATATATGGATTTGGCTAAGGTTGTTGTCTCCCCCAGGGTCGAAGACAGGCTACCACAGTTAGTTCAGATGACGGCACCTTAAGATTAGGCTTCAATCAAAAAAGACTAAAGACATCATCTACCGGCAAGACTGGCTACTAGGCACTACACAAGCGGAACGACGATGTACGTGATCTCAGGCAGGGACCGACTTTCCTGAACGGTCCACCCAAGTAGCGATGAACCAGACTGTCGGGTCGATTGCCCAGCAAGCCCGCTCCATCATTCCCCGGTTCGGCGAGCTCTGCCGGCCGCGTCTCCGGTTCGGGTACCCACCCTCCGTTCCGGGACCCACCCGGCACCGACCGAATACCACGACCGGACGGGCTCAGCGGAATTGGATCCATCCATTCATGTAGCCTCATGCACTGACTTCACGAAGTTTCAGTCACGTTCCGGGATGCATGATTTTAGGTTCGCCGCGGGTGCGACAGGGACAGATGAGGGGAAATATGCGGCGAAACGATAGTCCGGAATAGCGCGTCTCTCTTTCTCTCCCTCATTGGAGTCCATCGCATCATTGCATTGACCGTTCTCTTGGCCAATTGCCTCTCGCCCTGCCGTCTTCCCCAACAACAAACCCCGGTCACCCAACACCGCCTTATCGCCTTATTGCAACTGAAGATCATTTCTGTCCCGTGAGCTTAGCGGCCTGTCAGATATCTCCAACATGAGAAGCAAAGGTGTCCCGTCGTCGTCCGCCGTCATCTCTCTGTGCGACGACTACTACAACCTTGGCCCCTTTCGACGCCTTGTGAGCACCACAAGCAAGGATGCTCAGACCTGGTTCGGCCGCGGCCTGACGTGGGCGTACGCCTTCAACCACGAGGAGTCGGCGCGATGCTTCGAGAGGGCCATCAACTACGACCCCTTTTGCGCCATGGCGTATTGGGGGCTCGCCTTTGTCCTCGGCCCCAACTACAACAAGCCGTGGAAGGTGTTTGACGGGGAGGACCTCGCCACAACGACCAGACGAGCTCACCGTGCCGTCATGCAGGCCAAGGAGGCCTCGGCCAAGGCGCATCCCGTCGAGGTCGCCCTCATCGACGCCCTCATCTGCCGGTACCCCCAGGAGAAGCCCGCCGAGGACTGCTCCAAGTGGAACGAGGACTACGCCAAGGCAATGGACGCAGTACTGAAGGCCTACCCAGACGACCTCGACGTCGTCGCCCTCTGGACGGACGCCACGATGAACGTCACGCCGTGGAAGTTGTGGGACTACAAGACCGGGAAGCCGACACCGGGGGCTCGGACGTTGGAGATCAAGGACGTCATGGACCGCACCTTCAAACTCCGGGGCTCGCTCAGCCACCCGGGCCTCCTCCACCTGTACATCCACCTCATGGAGATGTCGCCGACCCCCGAGGCGGCGCTCACCATCGCCGACAACCTCCGCGGCCTCGTCCCGGACGCGGGCCACCTCGAGCACATGCCCACGCACCTGGACATCTTGTGCGGCCAGTACCGCCGCGCCATCGCCTCCAACTCGGACGCCATCCGCGCCGACTCCAAGTTCCTCGCGAACGAAGGGCCCCTCAACTTCTACACGCTGTACCGGTCCCACGACTACCATTTCCGGCTGTACGCCTCCATGCTGTGCGGGCAGTCCAAGGTTGCCCTCGCGACCATCGACGAGCTCGAGGCGACCATCTCCGAGGACCTGCTGCGCGTCGAGTCCCCGCCCATGGCCGACTGGCTCGAGGGCTTCCTCGGCATGCGCATGCATGCGCTCATCCGCTTCGGCCGGTGGGACGACATCCTGGCGCTCAGGCTCCCCCACGACCCCAAGCTGTACTGCACGACGACGGCCATGACGCACTACGCAAAGGGTGTTGCCCTCGCCGCCACTGGGAGAGTCCCTGAGGCGGAGCGCGAGAGGCTGCTCTTCCTCGACGCCGTATCCCGCGTTCCCCAGTCGCGGATCGTCTTCAACAACCCCTGTCGGGAAACCCTGGCCATCGCCGAGGCGATGCTCGACGGCGAGCTCGCGTATCGAAAGGCGGACTACGACACCGCCTTCGCGCACCTGCGCCTCTCCGTCGAGCGGGATGATGCATTGCCTTACGATGAGCCATGGGGCTGGATGCAACCCGCGCGGCACGCACTCGGCGCTCTGCTTCTGGAGCAAGGACGCGTGGAAGAGGCTGCCGAGGTGTATGCCGCGGACCTCGGCGTCGACGAGAAGCTGCCGCGCGCGCAGAGGCACCCGAACAACGTGTGGGCGCTCCACGGCTTCTACGAGTGCCTTGTCAAGCTGGGCCGGCTGGACGAGGCGAGGATCCTGAAGCCGCAGCTGAATCTCGCGCTGGCCGTGGCCGATGTGCCGATCAAGTCGTCTTGTTTCTGTAGGATGAAGACGGTTGATTGACAGACGAGGACGCTGAGCCCGCCGTCGCAGCGTAGACTCGGCATTGTTGACTCGCGAATGCGTGCGAGGTTATGACAGAGGAGGGGGGAGGAGAGACGGGTGGTGACGAGGATCAGGTTGGCAGAGGCTTATGGCTTCGGTTGGGAAAGAGAAATAACGGCGATACCCGGTGTACTAATTACGGGTCACTCAAAGATATACACATTTCGTAGTACAAGTAGACACAACTCCATCAAACACTAGGTTTGCTCTTCGGTCAACAAGACTTTTCTAGTTATCTATCCCGGACATCTTGTGTCTGTGAACTCATCATTTCTCTTTCTTTCATGTGCAAGGTATGTATCACGAACCCCCCCCGAAAGGAGCCAACCGCCTTACGTACCTTGACGTTAAAGATCTTTTCTCATCTGGCAGATGATGAGTTTATCGAGAACCTTAAAGATCTCCCGAAGGATCAGGTCACGCATACACAAGTCGGATATAGCACCTCTTGGCTCAGTCAGAAACGATAAGGAGCGGCCCGAACCCCGTGTCTACACCCATATCTATGCACCTGGCTCAACCAACAACCAATCGCCAACCAACGACAACCGGAGGACCAACGCAACCTGCATACGCGTCTCACACCTCCACCTCTACGGTGCGTTGGCAGAAATGGTTGGAATCCCCGCCAACCCAAGATCAATACCCCTAAACGGAAACTCGCGCAGATGGGCAAAGCAAGAAAGCGTCTCACCGTACATCCCTTCATAGAGCCTAAAGTTACACAAGCTCACTCGTTTCGACGGCTCAAAGCTGACATGCAGGCGATCTGTCCCCCAAGTGGAAGCTTTCGGTAGAGTACTCGTGTAACGCAAAGTTTCGGGCCGCGGAGATCATGTCCGCCCGTGTCTTTAAATGATGGAAATGCCGTGTAAGCCAACCTCTGGGCGGAACTAGCACCCCCGCGTCGATTGGCTGGGTCTTATCGTCGGTCGCTCCCATGCCGCCCTCGCGATGTAGCATCAGAAAGTCTTGGCCTCTAACTGACTTGGAGAGAGATCGAACGGGAGGGGGCGAAGGGGGCACAGGATGCGGTCATCAAAAAGCCGGTACAACCCTCAGAGCTGGGAGTCTCTGGATCTCTTCAACTCAAGGGTTCCTCAGACCTTTCTGCTTCTAATCCAATACCACCACCGTGCAATCAGACCTCGAAGCGCAATGTCCCGCACAACCTCTCCATCAGAGAAAGCCGCCGCGAACCGCGTAGCGGCGGTAGCGCACCCAGACGGCGGCAGCTCCGACGCCGAGGCGGCCCGCGGCTACGACATCGACCCGGAGGCCGAGGCCCGGCTGCGGCGTAAAGTCGACCTGCGCGTGCTCCCCATGGTTTTCCTCATGTACTTCTTCACCTTCCTCGACCGCACGAACCTGGGCAACGCCAAAGTGGCTGGCATGGAGACCGACCTCGGGCTCGGCACGTACGGCTTCAACATCGGCGCGTGCCTGTACTACGGCGTGTACTTCTTCGCTGACATCCCCGCCTCGCTGAGCGTCAAGAAGTTTGGGTTCATCATGCTTCCCATAAGTTGCGTCATGTTTGGCGTGGTCACGCTCTGCACGGCGTTCATCAAGAATCAGGGCGGGTTCTTTGCTGTGCGATTGTTGCTTGGACTCACTGAGTCGTTTCAGTTCCCTGGGCTTAGTTACGTCGTGTCGCGGTACTACCGCCGCGGCGAGGTGACGACGAGAATCTCATGCTTCATGCTGGGCGCGGCTGGGTTGGCTGGGGCGTTTGGCGGTTTGCTTGCCTCGGGGTTGCTGTCTCTGGGCAGCATCGGCAGCGTCCACTCGTGGCGGAACATCTTCCTGGTCGAGGGGTTCGTCTCAACAGACCGCTTTGCAATTCCCAGCTTGTTGCTAACCGAGCGTCCAGAATCATCACTGTCGGCGTCGGCATAATCTCCCTCTACCTCTTCCCCGCCGACCCCTCCAAGACGCGCATCTTCAACGAACAGGAGCGCGCACTCGCCATGGCCCGCATCTTCCACGATCAGCCCGCCATCCGCGACCACAAGGAGCCCATCACCTGGGGTCTCATCAAGCGCGGCGCCCTCAACACCAACGTCCTCGTCGGCGCCTGGATGTACACCTGCAACCAGATCACCGTCCAGGGCCTCTCCATCTTCACCGTCGCCATCCTGCGGCTCAACTACCCGGACCGCTCGACCGTGGGCATCCAGCTGCTCTCCGTGCCGCCGCCGCTCGTCGGCATGGTCTTTGCGCTGTGCGTCTCGTACGTCGCAATGAAGACGCGGCGGCACGGGTTTGCCATCGCCTCGTGCGCGGCGCTGAATATCGTGGGGTATTCGATCTGGTTGACTTCGACGAATGTGCAGGCGAGGTATGCTGCCATCTTTATCAACACGGCTGGCGGGTATGGGTATGGTGTGCTGGTTATTAGTTGGACGCTGGCGAATGCTGCGCCGGATACTGTGAGAAATGTTGCCAACGGCGCCGTCTCGGGCCTCGCAAACGTCGGTAAGATTCCCTCGTTTCTTGTTTTGTCATGATTTGGACCTGATGATTGACCTTGCCAGGTTCCATCACGGCTACGTGGAGCTATATCAACACCGACGCCAAGACGGGCTATCGCATCGGCAACAGCCTAAACACAGCCACCGCAGCCTCCGTGATCGTTGCCTCTCTGAGCCTCGTGGCTTTCCAGACATGGGAGAACAAGAAGCGCGAGCAGGGCGGTCGCGACTATCGCCTGGAAAGGTCCGAGGACAAGGTCGCTTTGCTCGGAAACCTCCACCCGGACTTTAGATACATCCACTAGAGTAGGTGGTTGTGAAGTCATGATTACAAGATGACCGATGAACGGCTCTTGTTGTATTCAAAAGTTTAGTCTGTTGATCTGAATTTCTGATCGCGTTGTTCTCGTAGTCCCAGCCCCTTCGTGATAACTAAATCGTATCGGGGCTTCTAGCCCATGGCTTCAGTATAGCTTTACGTTGCGAATAGGCCGGTCTTTGGAAAGGAGGTTGAAGCTTAAGGTTACCTCC
Organism: Colletotrichum sojae; assembly: GCA_014235955.1. Taxonomy (NCBI): domain Eukaryota; kingdom Fungi; phylum Ascomycota; class Sordariomycetes; order Glomerellales; family Glomerellaceae; genus Colletotrichum; species Colletotrichum sojae. Next base: position 104,428 of record WIGN01000056.1, read on the forward strand.
GAGGTCCCTCTCGAGGAATCTGCCAGGATAGGTGCTGTAGACTAAACGTCAAATATTGTTAGCAGTACGAGACCTACCGCACATGGGCAGCTTCGAGGTTCCGTATCGTCGGAAAATGATCGGTTGTCGGTTTGCAATCAATATTATACCCAGTTCAATACCGGCAAAGTCGGCACGCACGTGAGATACGCTGCGGGTCATCCATGGGGATATAAGACGGTAAACTCGCCGCGCTAGACGGCAACAGGAAGCTCGCGACTCGATCACCGTGGATCTCGAACCCACGTGGGCCCGGGCAAACACCGTTCTTTGGATGGCAGCCTGCCAGAGTTGCATCGCACCGTTCTCCGGTCTTATCGCCCGCCGCGTCATCGCGGGAACGCAGGGGAACCCGGGTCTGAAAAGCTTGTTCGCGCGGGATATGGGCTCCTTTAAAGCTTGGCGGCACCGCGCTCGACGTCGGTGCTCGGCAGGGAACGCAGACAACCGTTCTCTCCCGTCGACGACTTCTCGCAAATCATGCGGTTCGGAAGCATAGTCTCTGCGTCGCTTGTCGTCGCCGCTGCCAGCCCGGCATTCGCGTGCGGGAGCTGCGAGCATCCGGAGAGGGACGTGGTGTTGACGAGGAATGTCCGCCGCGCGCAACCTGATGCTCAAGCAGCCGCGGTCGCGCCTCGCGGGCCCTTGTCTTGGGGCCAGCTGAACTTTCTGCATACTACCGGTAAGCTACCGCGTCTTGTTTTCACAGAGAGTTACGGGTCGGATTACTGACGATACCTATTTCTGAAGATACTCATGGATGGTATAGTTCCGAAAACTCGACGGCTTGACTCGTGCAGGCGTATGTGAGCTGACCGAATGATACAGGCTGGAAGGGCATATCCGCGAGCAAAACTACGGTGCGGATTGGGGCGACTTTGTGAGCTTCGTGAAGCACATGCGCCAAAAGGCCGATGATCTGGATGTCGATCTTCTGGTGGTTGACACAGGCGTACGTCACCAACACCCAGCACAAAGTCATGCGCCTGCTGACAGAAACACCCGTAGGACTTGCACGATGGCGCTGGACTCAGCGACGCGACCGGCGTTTCCTCCTATGCAAACGGCACCGGGGTCAATGGACAGCTGTCCAACCCGATCTTCGAGAACCTCGACTACGACGTGCTGACAATCGGGAACCACGAGCTGTACGTCTCCGGTATCGCGTACGAGACCTTCAGCCAGTTCGCCAAGGTCTACGACGACAGGTACCTGACGAGTAACGTCCAAATCCGCAACCCCGGCACCGGAGAGCTCGAGTACATCGGGAAGCAGTACAGGTATTTCACCACTCCGAAAGGCAAGCCTGTCCAGATGCGAGTCCTCTGTGTATTCTGACTGACTATCGTCTCAGGTCTTCGGATCATGGCCTTTGGCGTCCTATTCGACTTCACCGGCAACTCCAACGCTTCCGTCGTCACCAAGGCCGCCGCCATGGTCAAACAGCCCTGGTTCCTCGACGCCGTCAACTACGCGGAGCCGATCGATCTCTTCCTGGTAGTTGGCCACAACCCCGCACGGCCGACGCAGAGCAGCAGCACGCTGAAGACCGTCTTCGACGCGATTCGGGCCGTGAAGCCAGACACGCCGGTGCAGTTCTTCGGAGGCCACACGCACATCCGTGACTTCGCTGTATTCGACAACAAGTCGACCGGCCTCGAGTCTGGGAGGTATTGTGAGACTGTCGGTTGGCTGTCCATGACGGGCATCAAGTCCGACAGCTACAAGGGCGCGCTGTACCCCAAGGGCGTGCCTCATCCCTCTCAGCGCGCGGTTTCCGTGGGTGCGGGGGCCGCTCCCCTTGCTAGCAACGTAACTACTGCTGGGAACTCTAGCCTTACTTACTTCCGTCGCTACCTGGACTGGTGAGATACCTCTGGCATTAAAAGTCGGCAGGAATTGACATGTCTACAGGAACACTCTGACTTTCGAGTATCACGCAGTCGGCAGCCAGGCCAAGGCGTTCAACACGTCCAAGGGAGTTAGCGTGTCGAGCGAGATCACAGCCAACCGCAAGAACCTCAACCTGACAACCCTTTACGGCTGCGCCCCTCAGACCTGGTGCATCAACTGCGCGCCCTTCATGTCGAACGGATCCATGTTCTCGTTGACGACCACAGCGCTCGCGGCCACAATCATCACCGAGGAGAGAGCCTCGACACCGAGAATCATCATCGCAAACACGGGGCACATCCGCTTCGACCTCGCAAAGGGGCCCTTCGACTACGACTCATCGTTCATCGTCTCCCCGTTCACCGACGCGTTCGAGTTCATCCCCGACGTGCCCTGGGCCCTGGCCAAGCAGGTGCTCCAAGGCCTGGAGTCGGGCAGTTTCCCCTCCAAGAAAAGGTCTCTGACGACCGACTCCTTTGGCTTTGGGCAGACGAACCCGGGCCTGTCTTCTGTTGACAGCTGCATCGATCCGTCGGTGACCACCGATCACTTTGCGAAGCGTTCATATGTGGGCGGCCGTGTCGTTCGTCGACAGGCCGTGACGCCGGGGTATACCACGAACGACGACTTTGGCACCGACGGCGACGATACCATTCACACGGAGATTCCGTTTGACGATTACCCCAACTTCTTCCAGGCCAATGGCAGCTTCCCCGCTGATGGGGCGCTCTCGGACGAGGACAAGGTTGATCTGATCTTCTTGGACTATGTCGCGGCCTCAGTTGTCGCCGTCCTGCGGTCGCTGGGGGGAAACTACACCTCGGAGGATGTCTCTTATTATCTGCCCAAAGTAAGTGAACCGTCATATCAACATGAAAGTCATGCTCTGCGTGGCTGGCACTTCGATAGAAGAATCCAAAACTAACCGTCGATAGACTTTTACGACGAACTCTTATCTGCCCGAATACGCCAAGAACACTGCGGCGTGGCAGGCTGACATGCCGAATTGCCCAGTTGGTCTGGGAATTGGGTATGGTACTACCGTCTGAGACTTTGGTTGAGTAAGACACGGCTGATTTGTTCGGCACCTTCATATTCGGAGACAAGGGGATACCAGTGTGTTGAAAAATCGTGATGGCAGAGAAAAGGCAATGAAGTTGAGAGTTTGGTTGAAGAGACTTAGAAGTACATACACTGCAAGAGCAGTTTTAGTTGTAGACTTCTGTTAATTACATAGACTAGAGTGATAGCTAACTTCGCGACGAAAATTGGTCGAAGCTACAATCAACATAACGTCAAAGCCCGCATTCTTGATTGGAATGCAAAGCATGTCAGTTGCTCAACTCAGTGATAACTCTCCAGCAGTGATAACTCTCCAGCAGTGATAACTCTCCAGCGGTACAAAATACCATTTGAATTTCAGCCTGTTCGTAGTGGCAATAATGACAGTACTGTGATAAAAGAGTGACAGCGACAGTGGATAAAGAGAGACAAAGAGAGCACTTGCCCAACAGCTAAAACCCCATGTCCCGACTCAAATCCTGACCCGGTTTTGATCCTCAACGGCTACGCCTGAATACCAGTAATGGTACTGGATTCAGAGACCTCTCGTCCAAAGTCCTGACTTCATCCAGTAAGCATCAAAATGTCTCTGAAAACCCTACCCAATGCGGTCAGCGAGGAATCGCGGGGCAGAAACGGCCGCATCGGTCTGGTAGAGGAAGTGAGCCGGCAGGATGAAGAGCGTGCCGAAGCAAACGGCGTCGGTGGCGGCGCAGTACACCTCCGTCTTGGTGGATGGGAAGTTGGGGATGCGGCCGAGGTTCTGGAGGTTCTTGGTGTAGCCGAACAGCACGACGCCCTTGATCTGGTCCTTGATGGCGGAGCTCAGGTCTCCGATGGAGGAGGCCATGACCGCCGTGCCCTGGCTGTTTCTCCGCAACTCTATTAGCATCACCAATCTTGCAAGTTGGGGAAGATGATGAGATGACTGACCTGTATCCCCCGGCAACGACTGCAGAGTTGGGGCACTTGGTGTTCGCCAGGGTGAAGAGTCTCTTAGCCTCGTTGATGGCCGCGCGGCTGGTTCCCTCGGGGAGGAAGTTGGACGCCAGGTCGGCGCTGTACGGACCGCCGACGCCCTGGACCCAGACGTCGGACGCTCCATAGCGGCGCTCGAGGGCGTCCGCCAGAGTGGGCCCGGCGCTGATGCCCTGCTTTGGTGTTAGAATCCGGCTTGCAATTTTGACGAACACAGCGGAAGAGGAGTCTTGAGTCCACTTACCATGTTACCGGGCTCGGTGGAGGCGCGAGCAAAGATGTAGATGACCTTGGGGCATGCGGAGCTGCTTCCGGACTCGAGCTCGTTGCGGCTGGAGGACTGGCGAGCCTCGAGGGCGACGGCTTCGCTTCCAACGGCAACTTCGACGGGGGCCGCGGCGGCGAGGGAGATGGCCAGGGAGACGATGGCGAGGAACTTCATTTTGAAGGGGTCTTGGACTGAGTTGAGAGGCAAGTTTGGGACTGAAGAGAGCGGTCTCAAGAGGAGCGAGCTGGCTGCTTGGGCTTTGAGCGAAAGAGAGAAGGCTTGAGGACTGGCGAGCGAGAGCTTGAGTCTGGAGATCCAATTCTGAGTGTATTCCGGTGGTTCTTCAAGAGCTATTTATCTTCTTCCCGGCATCACCAGACATCAAGGACCACGGCCTTGTCGGTTTTCGAAATTCACTGACTTCTCGAGAGTCAACCCTGTACCAAACCATCCTAGTCATCTCGCCCTGAGACCCTAAGATTGCAACCAAAGTGAATCCCGGCAATCACAGGCACGAACCGTGAATTCATCCGCCAGTCGCACGTTGAAGCCATCCCCAGCTTCGATCTCAACAAGTTGGTAAGTTGGATCTGTGGTGAGTGGAATACCACGTGAGGGTGGCCGCTTCGCAAGAGAACATCGAATTGGGAATGGTCGGAAGCCTCTCCCCCATTGCTGAAATCAGAGTGAGCCTCGGGACAAGACTTGGGAACCGCGCCGTAGGGCGCCACGGAAGATGAGGGGATCTGCGGCTTACGGTCTTTGCGACCTTGTCGTCTGATGGAAAACACATCGGAACCTCCGCCTCGACCAACAAGATCTCCACGGAGTTCCAAGTCGTCCTGGTGCGAATTTTCACTTGGGGATTTGGTTAATGGCACCTTACCCAACACGTCGCAACTGACCAACGCCATGGCATGCATGGCGGCCGGTAGAGAACTGCAACCCCCGCAGAACCCCGCAACCTGGGAACGTTGGATGCCTCGGCTTAGGGAAACCGGCTGCGTTGATTCGATGGGAGTTTTGACACCAACCTAGAGACAGCGAGCTTGGCTGCAACTCCAAGGGGCTGTGTCCTGCTGGCTGGAGAGTTTGATGGGCGTTCAACGCAGCCAAGCTGGAATATGACCCGGCAGTAGCGCGTGTCCACGAGGGATGTGGATAATCTGGGGGAAGAGGCGCGGTCCGGGAATGCAATTCCATGCAGATAGAAGGAACTGAGCTATACCGTAATGTGTAAAAGTTGCGAGTTCAATGTCTTGGCTCAGGGGATGACCACGTGAGACATGCGATGCTCTGCGTCCAGGTGATGATGACGATCGAAACGTGTTGCTTCTCCTCAACTAAGAGTCTTGGTTCTACTTTGTCAAGGTCCCGTTTGTGCAAGGGATACCGAGGCCCGTGGCGCCCTCCAATCCGACACACTCCATTTCACCGGCTCCGCCGTCCTTTTGAAAGTCAGTAAACCACTCTTCAGCGTATCATGGCGACGAAACCTACCGCTGCGACGAGAGTGATGTCCGAGAAGTGGAAACTCTGGCAGTGGTCCGCGTCTTTGCAGATGATGTACATGGCCTTCTTGGTAGACTCGCCTAGACGTTGGTTAGCAGACGCCTTGCAGACATAAGCAGATGACCTGACGAACCCAGAGTCTGACTCCAGCACGGGGATGAAACGCAGCTTCCATCCTTAAGGCTCGAACGTGTGTGGGCCGTGATGCTCTCCCACTTGAAGTTCTTCGCGAACGCGGCGAGAGAGGCGTCTTTGCCAGCTGCGCCCTTCTCCTGGTCGACGTAGTTCTCGATGAAGTGAATAGGGTAGCTGGTGTCGACGATGGTCATGTTCCGCCACGTGACGTCCGAGATCTGGCACGTCGTCCCGACGGAGCCTTTGAACCGGGCGCCCATCAGCGAGTCGCTAATCTGCGCGTTCTCGAAGAGGTAACCGGTGCCGGTGCCGGAGGAGCAGGACACGGAGATGCCGTGCGTGCCGCTCGCGACGATGTTGCGCATCGTCACGTTGGTTGCGGGCGGGGAGACGTTGATAATGTCGTCGCCGTTGAAGCTCTTCCAGCCGTCGATGACGACGTTCGACGCGCTGACGTCGATGCCGTCCGTGTTGAACGGGAATCCCGAGAGGGAGCGCGCGTCGAGGACCGTGTCCGTCATGTAGACGTCCTGGCCGCCCATGGAGAAGACCCAGGCGACGGGGTTGAGCACCTTGAGCCCGCGGAGGCGGAGCCCCGTGACGCCGAAGGAGAAGAGGTGCGGGCGTCCGTTGTCGGCGCTGTCGTCGGCGCGGGGCCACCACTTGTCGCCGTGGCAGTTGATCCAGCCCTTGGCGGTGAAGGTCACGCCCTTGCTGTTGGCGACCGTGATCCAGTGGCCGGGGTAGGCGGTGGTGTTCTTGACGACGGCGGCGACGACGGCGGGGTCATCTGATAGGGTGAGGTTTCCCTCGATGGAGAACTCGACATTGCTGAGGCCGGAGAACTTGAGCGGCGTCAGGAGGGCGTACTCGGTGCCTGCGCTGAAGACGATGCGGGAGTTGCTGCCGCACGACTTCACCGTTGACAAGATGGCGGGGGAGGCATCTCCCGTAGTCTTTGGCACGACACAAGTTTTGAACTGGGTGGCCGAGAGAGTTTCTGGCAGCCAATAGGCTGATGCGGTGGTGGCAAGTAACGACAGAAGTTTGAGCGAATGCATGTTTACTGATTGCTGTAAAGACTGGCTCTATTGACGGGGTGAATCTGAGAAGATGATACGAAAAGAATGGAAGTGTCTTGAAGCTCTTGACCTTTTATGTTCCCTCGAATGGACTCCTCGGCGAGGAAAAATGTCCGTGATGACGACCAGGAAGCCCTGGTGGCTTCTCTCCAGATAAAGGGCATGGGATGAACACTGCCCGACTGTTTATGGGCGCGAGGGCATCGGAAGGCACGGCCAGGCCCCGATGCCGATCCTCAAACTGGAATAAATTGCATGACCCTCGAATCAAACTTTCACGGATAACCGGCATGCGGAAGAGGGAAGCAACAACACTGACTAGGAGAGCCCGGACCAGCAGGGGGTACCGAGATTCAACTGACCCACGCGAAAAGCTTGTCTCATCTTCATTGTACTGGGATTCAGGCCCTCTCACGATAGACCCCGAGCCGTTCGCAACTCAATTCTCGTAAAGGGCAATCTTTTGACCTGTTGCCGCGTCACATAGAGCCTCGGTTTCTAATTTCCGGAGAGGCCGTGGGCGATCGTTGCCGCCGTTCGGGTGAGTCTTGACTATCCGATTGCAGACTGACTCGGCCACGAACACCGGCCTTCCATACAAGTTACCAATTAGCATCAACTTTGCAAGTTCAAATTGTCTTCAAAGCCTCTGTCACTGTCAGCATTGAGAACTCAAGAAGTGCAATACTGGTGTATGTCGAGCAGGTGAAGCAAAGCTTTCCTGTAGTCCAGTTTGCACCCGGCATTTTAACTGTTACTGCAACTCTGCCTGTCGACGCATCCACTAGAATATTCCACCAGGATAGATCTGCATGCGAGAACCGTCGAGAGTGTATTCAGAAGCCGCCTCCTATATTTTAGCGACGCGATGGCTGCTTGGAGATGTTGGGTGAAGGTTCATCTCCGACAGGAGGAAGTACTCTTCGTGTATCATGTACCGTCCCGAACCACTGGTACTGGCCCTCCTATACTCATTACCTAGCTCCCCACTTGCACCTGATAAAGCTGATGTAGCCAACCAACTGTTTATGCCCGATGCAGAGGGTAGGCGCCCTTTCGAAGTCGGATATGAGGCTGCTCTAACCTCGCTTAGGTATGCCTGGGTGAAGGGGCGTTTTTGAGTTCCTTCTTGCTCGGCTGACACGTATCTTTTCCATCAGAGTTCTTCAACTTGCAATGGGTTGGGGAATGGGGACGGACCCATGAGGCTGAAGTTTGTCTGGAAGAAATTTCGTTTTTCTTTCTGAGCAGAGCTTTTTTCCCTTTCCTATCCTCTTCTCTTCTTTTCACGCAAGTTGCTGTTTCGACTAGTTGACAATCTCATCCGTCCGCCCGCAAATTTGAAATGAAGCATCAACAGGCGGAGTCGAGATTCTTCGGCCTCGCGGCGGAAACCAGACAACAGATATATGGATATCTGTATCCGCACGGCTTTCATTTTGTGCTAGTGAATGGAGTCCCACGTCTCACTCCCTGCGAAGGGCCGGACGATGACTCTGACAGGCGCCCCAACGACAGTGAGGCCGGCTACCTCTGTCCACTGTGGACTCAGAGGGTCAATTCATCGTGGGGTTGCCACTGGAGGTGCGAGGAGGCGTATCTCAACAGGCGACGCGCAAACTGCCTGGTCGGCAATACGTACGCACACGATATCCCCGAACTGCGGGCTTGCAAAAAACTGTACGTTCCCTTCCACAACCATCCAACGAGGTCTTTGAACAGCCAGTTGGATGGAACTTTATCACATCAGAAATGTGCGCGAGCTTACTCAACCGATAGTTTCTTTGAAATCACCGGCTTCGTCTCTGATTATTGTCGGATTCGTTTGACGGATCTGATGAGCGCTGACTATTTACTGAGTAATGCGACATCAGATCCGTGTGAGCCGTCAAGCTCAAAAGGCCGTATTACCCCGCTACCCTACGAAAATATTCGACACCTGGATATCACCTTGCGCATCTCGGGGCTGTTCTTCTACATGGTCGTCAAGGCGGCCATGCAATCCCCTTCGCCAGGTCTCATGTGGCCCCTCAAGGACTCTATGAGGCCCAAATTCGGCCCGCAATTCGAGCAGTTCGTGCAGTGGAATCGCATCTGGAACGCCGCGCCCTGCATGCCTGCGCTCAAGAGCCTGTCTCTGTGGCTCGACCACGGCGAGCCGTTCTCATGGGCCTGGTTCGACGAGAGGCAGGTGCTCAGCAGGCTGACGGAAGTTATGCCGGCGTTGGAGCGGAAGGGGGTCCATGTCGCCGTCTGTCTGCCCTCCGTGGTGCCCACGCGAAACGACTATGTCAGATTCAGAACCTTCGGGCAAGGGAAAGACCGTCCGCGTTTCCAGCTGAATAGGAGACGACGTCTGGTCTGGTTCGACGTGGACTGTCCGAAGGGGCTCCTGTGGGTGGAGGACAGCGTCTCCGGCCCTGCCCCCTGCGACACCCCGGATTTGTTGGAAGAGGCCCACGACGACGACGACATTTGGATTGTACTTGCGACGACCGCGTTGAATGGGGATATGCATTTAATTGATGCGGCGGAACGGTGAAATATCGACTTGGAAGGGCGAGGGAACATACCAGCCTTCATGTTTGGGAGCAAAGGGTGGAAACAAAGATTGGCAATCATTACAGGATTTCCCTTCCATATATGCTTTCTTCCAAATCTCATGCCCCTCTGTGAAGTAGGTCAAGCTGCAACCTATTAATGACCGCCGCCGCTCTATTCAGCCTCAGTCACGACGCCACCTGTGGTCGTCGGCCCCTGGTAGTCCTTCCGGGCGCCGACGAACCACCACAAGCCGACGAACGCCGTCAGGCCGCCCCAGATCAGGCAGGCGTAGTTCATGCTCTGGGCGTTCGTCGGCAGGGCGGTCGGGAAGCTGTAGATGACGAACCAAACCGCCATGTACGCGCACGCGACGCCGTTGACCGCGAAGCCAACCCATCCGCGCATGTAGAAAGGTCCGTAGGCCACGCGCTTCCTCCCGGCCAGAAGGTTCGGCAAGATGGCGGCGAGGTACGAGCTGCTGGAGAGCAGGATGAAGCTGCCGACAAAGGCGTTGAAAGCCGTCGTGCTGCCGACGTAGACGGCGCCGAGGACGGTGACCAGCGCTGCCGAGGACACGGTCGACCACATTGGCATACCGAGCCGCGGGCTGACGTGCCCCAGATCCGCGGCGCGGGGGCTCGCGCCGTCGCGGGCGAGGGCCCATAGGGTCCGGCCGCAGGTGATTTGCAGGCCCATGATTGTGAGGCCGATGCAGATCAAGATGAGGGCGAGTAGCGCCGTGGCGCCGGCGGGAGACCCTGTGGCCTGGCGGTAGATCTCAGCGATGGGGTAAGGAGAGTTGAAGAGGGCGTCGTAGTCGTTGATGGCGTACATAACGGCCACGAGGTAGCAGAACCCCGTAGTGAAGCCAATCCCCATCTGCAAAGCGAGCGCGATGGGAACGTTACGGCCCGGGTTCGGGATCTCCTCGGCCAGATGCGTCGTAGCGTCGACGGCGCCGACGCTGAAGGCGCCGTTAAGCATCCCCGCGACGAAGACGAAGCCGTCCGGGTAGCCGATATCGGCGGTCCATTCGGCCCAAACGAACGAGTGCGACGCGTGCGGGGGCCGGCCGCCCTTCCCGGGCATGGCGGCGACGACGATCACGGTGGTGAGAAAGCCGGCGAGGACGGCGAAGACGCCGAAGTCGTTGACGCGGGGCATCGCACTGTTGGCGAGGCACACGGCGGCGCAGGCGAGCCAGGTGGCGACTATGTAGACGACGAAGACGTGCCAGGGCTGCGCCTCGAAGCCGGCGTGGTTGAGGGCGTACATCTGCACGACGGTGTTGCCGAAGATGGAGGCCATACTGGCGGCGCCGAGGATCCAGGCGAGGTAGTTCCACCACCCGGCCAGGAAGCCGACGGCGCGGCCCCATTTCGGCCCCGGTGTGACGGAGGCCCAGTGGTAGACGCCGGCGGACGAGGGGATGGCGCTGGCGAGCTCGGCGATGCTGGCGGCGACGGTCCAGTAGCAGACGGAGACGGCGATGAACTCGTAGATGACGCCGGGCGGTCCGCCGTTGAAGATTGCGACGAGGATGGACCCGCCTATGGCGGGCCACACGTTGCCGACGACGAGGCCGACGCCGGCGAGGGAGACGAGGTTGAAGTTGCGCTGCAGCTCCTGGACGTGTCCCGACGCGTTGATCACGACGTTCTCTTGGTCTGTTGATCGCGTCTTGTTGACGACGGAGGCGCCGGCATCGTCGCCGCGGACGTCCAGCTTCTTGTCGCGATCCATTGTCGATTGTCGCTGATGACCCAGAGCATGCCAAGGGATTGCAGGCGATCCGAGAGGAGAATCGAGGGAGGAGTTGTCTGCTGGACCAGCCTGGCTAGACATAGGAAGCCGCTGCACCGGGCCGGTGCTGTTCTCCTCGGCCATAGTGTCGATAACACGTAGATCTAGTCGCAATCGCCCTAGTAATTGCAACGGGCCATATCGGCACCCATGTCAGTGTCTGCATGCTGGGCCGACGGGCGGTGACAGGTAGATTGAACTGAGACGCCCAATGGTGTGACCTCGTCGCGGGGAAACCATACCTTTCGATACTAAGATCCCCGAGAACTACCTGTGCCGGCGGCGGAGCTAATGCTTGCAATGCCCTGACGGAAACTCGGTTTGTGCCTATCATACGACGGCTCTGTGAGTGCATTGCTTCAGTATCAGTTAGCAGGTAGCATCGGCCGGCCATTTCAAGTTAGAAACTTGGCCAAGCTTTTTAGCATGGCAACCCGGCACTGATTGTTCTCCTCGATACCGTTACGTATCTCGGAACGGATATGCAAAATACAGTCCCCCGCAAAGTTGATGGAGTTGCCAGTTGGTTTCGTAGTGTAGAGATATCGCCATTGACCGTGCCGGTGCCGGTTTTGCTCCACTGATTGCGGGAGCCGACGAAGATCTTACGTGAGAGATTGAATAAACAATGCGGGGAAGTCTTGACGGATAAAAGCATAACTACTCTGTCTATCTGATCATACAGCTCGGGTAAAACAGCATTCAACTATACTACCCCTTTCCCTCCGTACAGTTCATAAGACGAAGCTTATTTCCGGGACTCGACAAGGAGTTGCAAAGTCTGGTTCTTCGCAACTCAGACTCAATCCCTCCGAACTCTCACCATAACCTCCTTCGTAGGGTCCGGAAGAACGTTCACCCCAGCCTCAATATTCTTGTACCTCGGATGACCTTTCGGGTTTTTGATCTCGTAGTTGACGAGGAACTCAGCCATCATGAGCTTGATCTCGACGTCGGACAGAAATCGCCCGGGGCACGCGTGTCTTCCGAAGCCCCATCCGAGCTCGTTGCGACTTACGCTGACGAACGAGTGCTTGTGCTCCGAGCCTTCCTCCTGCCTTTGGCGATACGATCGCATCCCGTCGAATGTCTCCGGGGAGGGGTAGATGGCGGGTTCAAAGTTGATGGCGCTCGTCGGGAGTTCCATCTTGGTTCCCGCGGGGATGTAGGTGCCGTCTTTGAGAGTCAGGGGCCGGGTAGCCATGCGTTGGAAAGTTGCTGTTGCCAGTCAGAGCTAGCGCTGCGCCTGACGTTGCGAAAGGGTGAGACAAAACTTACTCAAGTCCGGCGCGTTCATGCGGAGGCTCTCCTTCATCCAGCTATCGAGCTTCTTCGTCTCCGCCAGCGCCTGCTTCGTCAACACCCCGCCATTACGCTCCTTGACCTGAATAACCTCTTGCCTCAGCTCTTCAGTGAACTCCGGCAGAGCCGCAAGGTCGTACAAGACCTGAGTAACAGTCGACGACGTCGTGTGAATACTGGCGACAGCCAGCGTCATCTGCAAAGTCAACTGCAGCTCCAGATCATCCAGCTTCTCCGCGTGCTGCCCGCTCGTCAGGTGGTCTAGCATCGTCGGCGGATTCTCTAGCGGCGCGCCGCCGAGAGCCTTCTTCCGGGCCAACGACCTCGCGATGATTTCGCGGCCTTCCGCCCATTGCCTATTCAGCTCTTTGCGTACGGGGAGGAAGAAGCAGGCGATGGGGCGCAGGGCCGGAGGCCAGTTCTTGAGGGCTGTGGCGTAATCGATGCAGGTGTGGACGAAGTGCGTGGATAATTTGATCCAGGTCGGGTCGCGGGCAGCCTCTTCGGAGTGCATGATGCGTGCTGACATTATTGCTACCAGCTCGAGCATGGCATCGTTGGTGTTTACTGGTGTCCATTCTGCATGGTGACGCGAGGTTAGCGCAAGAGTATGATAAGCAGCTCTCGGATTAGACTCACCAGTCGGTCGGCCTATGAGCCGCGGGAGGCCTTCCTTGATATAATCCTGGAACACTGGGATGTAGGCACCTTGAACAATGTCAATTGCTTACTCGGTGTGGAATCTCAATGCCTAGTACTTACCCAGCGTAGGGTTCATCTTGGACAGAATCTGGTGAGCACCCCAAACCTCGACGCCCCCAATTCCGGTGTATTCAATAAGGGCATCCTTCGAAAGTTTAGCATAACTCCTGAGTGATGAGGCATAGCAAGGTTCACCTACGTTGTCAATGGATGCTTTGAAGCTGAGTGCCGGGTGACTCTTCAGTTCGTCAAGGCACTCGAGCGGAAGGACAAGTTTGACGCCTTAATGGTGTTAGCAAGTTACAACCAGCTGAAAGCGAGAGGCTCCAATTGAAGACATACCATCCATGGTGTCGATTCCAAATGGCCTGTTTTTGAACTATCAACCGTCAATCGCTTACTCGCTCGCCTCTTGCTTGGATGTCTGGTACCTTTTGGTAGTACTTGTCCAAAAGCTGCCGCGATTTCGAGACATAAGAGCGCTTTCGACTCAAGGCGTCTGGTATCTCTTCGGAGAGGGGTATTGGGACCTTGAGCCTTTTCGTGGTGAGCTGTGTGAGAGCCCCGAGAAGGCCAGATGCGAGAATGAGCAGGATGATTGTCGATGACGCATGGTGCCAACTGAATAGGGAGGTGTCGAGATAGATTGACGTGGAGAGTAACGAGCCCATCTTGACCAGTGTCTCGTTCGTCGAGCTTTTTCTGGACATTGAACGAGGAAAAAGAGACTAAACAGTTTGCTGGAAAGGATAAACACGATGGAGTGATGTTCAGGTCGAAGATCGTCAGATAAACGCTGCGTTCTGGATGGAATAAATGTTCGAAACCAGCTTCGCTTTCAGGACTATTAAGTAGTTGATTTAGGCATCTGCATGACGTCCGATCACATACATGAACACTAAGGCGACGACGCCGGTGATGCTGCGGAGCGGTCAACGGGCCGGCCCACACCGGCTTGGACGGACTCTCGGCATGGACCGAGTCCAAGTCGCGGGGTATTAGGTGGTTCACAGCCACGTTTCCGCCACCTCTACCAAAGAACTGTTCCGGGCCCGTATGTGAGCAGGCCTGGATCTTCGGAGCCGGTGGGATGCAGATCTCATGCAGAAATCGGATCGTGGCGTGGGAGCCAGCTTGGCGCAGCCTGACCCAGCATTATCTCTGCCAATCATAGGAGAGGATATAACGTTTACGGGTGGTCAGCGTCTACACCATCAGTGCCTCTGGAGCTGGCTTTCATTGTGGTGTCTGTATGCAGTGAAGAGGAACGCAATGTGCTGGTCTCCACATCTGATGCGTACTCATCTATTTACACGCAGGTATCGGAGCGAATGTGCCACGTCAATGTCCTTCAACAGACGTCAGTATCTAGAGTTTAAATGGATACAATCGCGAGCCGGCTCGCTTCTACTCCCGCACGGAATGTGACGTAGCATGCCTCCAGGGCCATCTCCCGAAACCTTCGAGGAACGCAAAGAAACTTTCTTGGTCGATCTCGACGCAAATCAAACCTCATGCCCAAACCCACCGTCCATGTTGATAGTGTCTTCGTAACGGCATAGCTTTGGCGGGGACACCCTCACTCGGGATCCGGCGCTCTCGGACGCCGACTCGGTCGTTCGCACCGCGGCGCGGCAGTGCCCACAGCGACCACTTAAATGCGAACGAGTTTCATCTGATCTTGGCAGTGATCTCTTTCGATTCGATTTCTACGAATGCTCGCTCCCACTCCTCCACGACCTTGAGGGGTTTTCCATCTGCGGACGTTGGGTAGGTCCGAAAGTCCGAGCCGCGGCGTCGCCAAATCATTGACGCCGTTCCCTGTGGCTGGTGTATTTAAGAACATATCTACGCTTGAGTAGATCGAAATCTCCGGGCCTCTATCAAACTATACCCACCAAGTTTCTGGAGAGACCTGTGCCGAAACCTCACTTTGGCTGCTCAGAAAAAGTGGTCACCACTTGGACGCAGGTTCGTTGACCGCCTCATGATTTCCCCTATGAACTGACATACTGAAACCGAGTTAGTAAAGTGATGTGATCTCACGAAAGTCGGTCATCATCTCACAAGTCACATACCGGTCAACCCCTCACGTTCGAACATCAACGTAGGTCGCGTGCGTATTCTCACCTACCTGAACTCCTTTAAGCAGCGCTAAATTCAGTGAAAAGCAGTCACCCAGCGGCCTTCAGTATCCCAGTACACCCTCTCGACCAAGAAACCCTCCACCCACATGCCGGCGTCGAACAGAGCGTCTCCCACGCAGATGAGCGCGTCCGAGACCACGCGCACCACCAGGCGCTGCAGGTACGGCCTGTAAAGGTCGACAAGCATGCCGTGGAGTATGAACGCCTGCATGACCACGACGCCCCACGCCGCCGCAACGAGCACCCTGTGCTCCGACCTAAGCACCTCGCGGTCCACCGCCTTGACCGTCGCCCGCAGGAGCTCCCTCAGCAACCTCCTCAGCTCCCGCAGGCCCTTCTGCGCCGCGGCGACGGGGTCCTCGGGGAGCCAGTCCGAGATCATCCACAACGCCTCCGAGACCTTCTCGACGACGACGACGCACGGCACGGCGAACGCCATCGGCAGCACCCCGCGCAGGACCAGGCTGAAGATCAGCGGCATGTGCAGCAAGCCGATGGTGAAGCCGTACAGGTGGGCCAGTGCGTCGAGGTGCGCGTCGTGCGGGTGCATGTACCAGCACATCCACACGGGGCCGACGAGGTTCGGCACGAAGAAGCAGCCGCGCAGGTAGCCCTTCACGAGCAGCCTGTTCGCGGCGCCGATGCGGGAAAAGACGTCCGAGTCGGCGATCTGTTCCAGGCGGTCGTTGAGGGGTGAGACTTTTACGACGGCGTTGAGCCAGGCTGTGAAGTAGACGAAGGCGCAGGCGAAGATGTGGTAGGCTGTGCCGATGTCAGCGCGGTAGAAGACGTGCTCTAGGGGCCGGGCCAGGAGGGCGAGGAGCTCCATGAGGAGGTTGGGGAGCCAGAGGATGGCGATTGAGGACATTGCGGATGAGGTTTCTTCGGGAATGTTCTGGTTGGGTTTGGGGGGTCTGTTGTTAGTTGACTCTGGTGCTTTCTGGTATGTCTATCAGTCTTTGGCCCTCTTGGATCTGTAGAAACCCGAGAGATGGCAGTCTTATGGAGACTCTGTAACAAAGAAGCCGCCGAGAGCCGTGTTCATTGACCATGACAGCAACATTGAATCGGGGAACATAGCGACAACGTGAAGGATCATAGCGGACGCGCAACGGGACAATCGCCCCCCTTGTACGAGAACTCCATTGTTGTCTGCAGACTGTTGTCAAAGGGAATGCAGGCACAACAGCTGAGGTTCGAACAAAAGACACAAGAGGTCCGTTGGGGAATAACAACCTCGGCGGAGGTACAACGTCGAGAAGACAACCGCATATCCCTTCTCTCAACGACTTCACCAACAGCTGGGGCAGAAAATACAGGTTTTTTCAAACTGATTCGATGATGCAAAAAAAAGTCGGAAAATAGTACATGGAGAAAAAAAAAATGCGGATATCCTCGGAGATAGCAATGGGGCCGCACGCAGGCATATCCCCCCCCCCCCCCCCCCCATCGTCGGCTGCGTTTGTAAGCGGAGCTTATGGACCACAAGCGGACATAAGGTCGATGCGGCCGATGCGGCCGCATCGCCCGCACCCGCGAATGCTGCCGGACTTAGCAAGCATGTAAGTGCCAGTCGATCTCACGATGCGGAATGGGGAGGACCCCGATGAGCGTATGAATAATGACGAATTACAAGCTCCGCCGAAGAGACATTTCTTTCTCGCCTGAGACGGGAGTTTGTGATATAAAAGCCCAGCTCTGCTCGAGATGAGTTCTTTCTCGCCCTCAGACTTCATCCGCCATCGCATTTGCCTTCAACAAAAAGAACCAACATTTTCCAAGCCTTGACCTGCCCAGCCATTCGCAACATCAATATGTCCCCGCCAGCATCTCTTCCGACCCGCAAGCTGGGCAAGAACGGCCCCGAAATCACCGCCCTGGGTCTTGGTCTCATGGGCCTCAGCGTCGCATACGGCAAACCCGGGTTCGTGCCTCTCCTCCCTGTAGAACACACTCACATACTCACTCACATATTCTCTCTCTCTGGCACCCCCTCTCGATTTAGCATTTTTATCCAAGTCCACTAACAACGAGAGCCAACAGCCCCGAAGAAGAACGCCTCGCCTTCCTCGACCGCGCCTGGGAGATCGGTGCCACGAACTGGGACACCTCGGACCTCTACGGCGACAACGAGGACCTCCTCGGCAAGTGGTTCAAGTTGCACCCGGAGCGCCGCGCGGACATCTTCCTCGCGACCAAGTTCAGCATGCGCGGCGCCGTGAAGCCCGACGGGACGTACGAGATCAAGATCGACAGCTCGCCCGAGTACTGCCGCGCCGCGTGCGAGAAGAGCCTCGAGCGGATGGGCGTCGACTTCATCGACCTGTACTACGTCCACCGTGTCGACGAGGTGACGCCGATCGAGAAGACGGTCGAGGAGCTGGCCAAGCTGAAGAAGTAAGCAACCCTTTTCCCACAAGCAATGCAGCGTCTCGGAGAAGGTGAGCGAACGAACGAGGGCTGACGGACCCCCCCCCCCTTAGCGAGGGCAAGATCAAATACCTGGGAATCTCGGAGTGCTCCTCCGCGACCCTCCGCCGCGCCCACGCGGTGCACCCCATCTCGGCCGTGCAGGTCGAGTACAACCCCTGGTCCCTCGAGGTCGAGGGCGCCGCGAGCAAGCACCTCCTGCGCGCGTGCCGCGAGCTCGGCGTGACGACCTTCGCCTACTCCCCGCTCGGGAGGGGCATCCTGGCCGGGCAGGTCAGGTCGCCCGCCGACTTTGAAGAGACGGACATCCGCCGCCGGCTGCCCCGCTACCAGGGGGAGAACTTCGCTAAGAACCTGGCGCTGGTGGACCAGCTCCGCCGGATCGCCGAGGAGAGGCACGGGTGCACGGCGGGACAGCTCACGCTCGCGTGGCTGATGGCGCAGGGCGAGGACGTGATCCCGATCCCGGGGACGAAGAGGATCAAGTACCTCGAGGAGAACTTCGACGCGTTGAAGGTGGAGATCGGCGAGGAGGAGGAGAGGGAGATCCGGGCGCTGGTGGACGGGGCGGATGTGCAGGGGGACCGGGGCAGCTTTTTCGGGGCGTACTCGGACTCGGCGCCGTTGAAGGAGTGAGTTTGGGTCTGACTTTCGGAGCTGTGGTGTTGTGGGCTTTGAGGGTGCTTTTGGTGGTAGTTATCGAGGGCGCACGAGATGAGAGTCGCGCCTGACTACAAATATGTTGCTGCCTCTCCCACCTACTTCCACCACTGTCACTGCTGTCACTACACCCACTGCCGTCGTTGATTTCCATCACCATCGCCACCGTCTTCGCTCTTGTACTTACACTGTCGTGGATATTCCGTCCAGGATGGCGGGGGGCGCTGTGGAGGGCCGCTCGTTGGTTAGTTGGCTTTTATTAACGCCATCAAGAGGACTATTTACTAGGTATGCATCTAACCCCCTATAACCCTCCCCGGGCATGTAGCGTGCGGCGCCGTATAGGGCTGCAGAGTCTATAAATTCAACTTACACTGTTCCTACCTCCGTGTTGAGGAGCTTATAGGGCCGCTCGGCGATGAGGTGCTTCGGCGTGGGTCCCCGGGTGCCATCTCCGGGACCCCGAAACCTGGGGTAGGATGCAAGTCTGGATTGATAATCAACAGCCAGGCCACGCGCTCTCGTTCAAAATCTACTTGGAGTGACGTATCAGCAGGTGCCCGACTTCGCCTCGGGGAAAAGGTCCGATGGCCGGCCTGGGTTTCGGAGATCGGGGTGGGTCCCCGCTGATAATGCACCCGGGACACCCCGCAAATCGGGGTAGATGTGGTTCATTATCAATCCACGACCGTCCCGTTTTTGGATCCCTCGCTGGATCCTACATGAATTGACAATAATTCCCAAGCTCGCCTGTTACTATAACTTGCCTAAAGTCCGTGTGTTGCTTTGTCCAAAAGATAGCCTTCAACTCTCCCGCCGCTTCCTTTGAACCTGTTTCCCCATCATCATATACACATCGTGACTCCTCACCCCCCCCTCAGTCTTCCACAATGACGACAATCCACAAAACAGGCCTCGACTTCCGCATCGCCTGCCGCTCGGGAGCCCTCACAACCCCGACAGCAGGCCAGGCCCCAACCTACCTCCAAGCAAACCTCCTCGTCCTCCCCGTCCGCTACGCCTCCGACTTCCGCCTCCTCTGCCACCGCAACCCCGTCCCCTGCCCTTTGCTCGCAGAGTCCTCCACCCCAGGCTCCTTTTCCAGCCTCACATCCCACATCCGCTCTCCCTCAGGCCGGATACTGGAAGTCGCAGACGATATCGATCTCCGGCGGGACTTTCCCCGGTACAGAATCTATCAAGATTCAGTCCACGTCCCTGTCTCTGGCGAGTTGGAACCAACCGACGTATCCTCCCACTGGATCCCCGAAGACCACGTCGGCTTCCTAATCGGCTGCTCCTTCTCCTTCGAACGCGCCCTGTGCGAAGCAAACCTCACGCCGCAGCACATAGCCCACGCCCGCAACGTGCCCATGTACCGCACCACCATCCCCCTCTGCGCGGCGGGCGTCTTCACGGGCGGGACGTACGTGGTATCCATGCGGCCCTACAAGCCCTCCGACATCTCGAGAGTGCGCGATCTCACCCGGCCGTTCGTGGCCACGCACGGGGAGCCGGTGGCGTGGGGCTGGGACGGCGCGGCGCGGATCGGGGTCTCCGAGGTCGCGAAGCCGGACTGGGGCGATGCGGCTCTGCTCCCCGACGGGAAGACGCTGGAGCACGGGGATGGGGAGTACGTGCCGGTGTTCTGGGGGTGCGGGGTCACGCCGCAGGAGGCTGTTATGAGGGCCGGACTTGAGGGGACTGTGATTGGGCATGCGCCGGGGCATATGATTGTGCTGGACGTGAAGGAGGATGAGATTTTTCCCGCGAGCGGTTCTGATGCGTGAGATCGTGACACGATTCGATGGGTAAGCTGGAATAATCAGAGGCATGTAAAATGCTTAGTCTAGAAGTGTAAGGGAGCTATTATTTCACACCCCAGGCTGAGTATTTTACATTCTAATCTAGTATACTATTATTGCGGGTTATTATCTGTTAGTATTGCTGCTGTCTATTACCGTCGCTGTCGTCTGTCACCGTCGTCGCCCGTCATCGTCGTCGTCCGCCATCTTCGCTGCCGGCACTTGTCGGGGGTGGAATATGTAGCTTGTGAGAGGGTAACGGCGTGTGCTTAAGTAGCGAATCTTGACATTCCTGGGTATCAAACTCCACCTACAATACAAGAGAGGGTAGCTCGTCCTTACAGACGGCGTAACCGATCCAGGAAACACTATATCGTGTCATGTCTTCCAATCCTTCATCTCCCAAAGCAAACCCATCCTTCTAGGGTGTGTCTAAGCAAGTCTTCTTTCTATCATTCAACCCTTTCTTTGGACATTGGGCCCGGTGCAACCTTCACCAGAGAAATCTGACATGGTGCGGGTGTCATATCCAGCCGACGCTCCAAATCTGGACGAGGGTGATCCATCAAATCCAAGGCGGGGACTCGCTGTACAGCGTAACGACTACGCGTTGGTGTTTCCCGCAAGAGTGATACCGTCGGTGCCGGTCTCGACGACTTGGTAGCCATCGGCATTGCCAGCGCCCTCGGCAGCCCGTTCGTAAGCATCGTCGCTCCTGTGGCAACATTAGTAACGACGATGGACGACAACGACAACGACAAAGGACGACGACGACAAAGGACAATTGTAGGAATAAGGGACAAAAGCAAGAGTAAGAAATGATAGGAACAAGAGTGAATCGACTTAGGGGCGTGGGATAAAAGGCCACGAGCGGGAAGGCAACATACCGGTCGCAGAGAACATCCAAGTCCTTATCCGAGAGGATCTCATGACTGCCAGAGTACTTAAACACCTGGCCGTCCTTCAGAAGCAGCTTCTTGAGGGTGTCCTTGTCCAGGTCCTCCTTCATGTCCATCTTTTGACCCATCGTCCTGAAGTTGCCCTTCTTGATGACCAACTTCTCCAGGCGGCGCTTGGCGTCGGCGCTCAGGAGAAGCTCCTCTTCAACGGTGCCCTTGGTGGCGAGGCGGTAAACAACAACGGGACGCGTCTGGCCGATGCGGTGGCAACGGTCCTGGGCCTGCAGGTCTTGCTGAGGGTTCCAGTCGCTGTCGAAGAGGATGACGGTGTCTGCGCTCGCGAGGTTGATGCCTTGACCTCCGGCTCTGGTGGACAGGAGAAAGATCTTGAATTCGGGGTTTTCGTTGAACTCCTTGATCTGGTCGCGGCGGCTCTCCTGCGAGACGGAGCCATCCAGCCGGCACGCCTTCCATTGTCGCAGCTCGCAGTAATCCTGCAGAATATCCAGCTGCGTCTTGAACTGCGAAAAGATCAAGACCTTGTGGTCGCGCTCGAACAGGGACGGAAGGAGGCGGTCCAACAGTAGCATCTTGCCGGAAGAGGTGACGATACTCTCATCCACCGGAGGAGCACCCTCGTAGCCCCAGGGATCAAAGAAGTTGTGAGGACTGTTGCACACGAGACGCAACTGCATGATAGGGTTGCCCAGCTTCTTGGCCGCAATCTCCTTCTTTGCATGTTCGAGAATCTTCGTGCGGTATAGATCCTCGGCGGACATGGGAACTGCGTCATCGACCTCTTCCTCTTCTTCCGCCTCCTTGACCAGTCTGGCCTCAAACTCATCATCCGACAACTTATCCTCATCGTCGGGTTCGGTCTCCACATAGCGACGGCGGCCGCGGGTTGTACGTCCTCGGCTAGTCACCGAAGGAGTGGATTGACGAGAGGACTTGGCGCTTTTAGCCTGCGGTGTGACGGCTATGGGTGGCTCCTTCCGCTTGGAACTCGATCGGGATGCAGGGTTGGTGGGCGTCTCCTTGGAGGCGGCCTGTGTGGACGAGGAGCTTCTAGCTCTGTTCATCATGGCGGAAAAGGCGTTTGGCTTCTTCGTCTCGGTGTCCGGTTCCTGCTTTGCCTTTCTAGGGCTGCTTCGGATGGGAATCTCGAGCTTCTGGGACCCCTTAGAACCCTTCTTCATAGGCTCGGGCTTCGGAGCCACGCTTGCCTCCCGAGAACTTGCGTCCGAGTTCACTGCCGTCAATCGCTCAACAATCTTGCCCTCGAGAAATGCGCGGCTGTCGACATCCTTGTCGCTGATGGCATTGTACATGTCGGTCTGCTCTCTCGTCATGGGGGCGAAGAGGATGTACTCTCGCTTCTTGGGCAGGTAGGCGGCGACATCGGCCTTGACGCGGCGAAGGAGAAGCGGCTGCAGGATCAGGTGGATCTTCTTAATGATCTCCTGATTCTTGCGATCCGCAATGAACTCCTCGGTGCCTTCCTCGTCTTGCAGGTCGTCGAAGTCGAACCAACTTTCGAAAACCTCCCATTCCTTGAACACGCCCGGGAGAAGGAAGTGGAGCAGCGACCAAAGCTCCTTGAGGTTGTTTTGCAGAGGCGTACCTGTGATGAGCATACGCGTAGCCGACACAAAGTTTTCGAGTTCCTGGAAGAGCTTCGAGTCGAAGTTTTTCATGCGATGGCCCTCGTCCTAAACGCATGTTTAATATCTGGCAGCCCAAGACGTCACGGACCAAGCCCAGGGGTGGCCGGGTGTTGGACTTACAATGATGATAAAAGCCCACTTGTACTTGCCGAGGACGGACTTGTCTCTCAAGACCATCTCGTAGGACGTGCAGACAACCGGGAACTTCTTGGACGGCTGGCCATTCTTGATGTTCGGGTCAAGCAGCTTCATCTTGACCCGAGCTCGCTCAGCAGGGTCGCCATGATAGAGAGCCACGGGGATGGTGGGGCACCACTTTTGAAACTCGTCCATCCAGTTGGATAATGTGCTGAGGGGAGCGACGATGAGATGAGGTCCCAAGTAATCCTCCTCGCGAAGCCGAGCAATAAGCGAAATGGTCTGAACCGTCTTGCCTGAAGGGAGTCAGTCTGACGAGCTCTTCGACCAATGCCATCCGAGAAGCACTCACCAAGACCCATCTCATCTGCAAGAATACCAGACATGCCCTGCAAGCACACCTCGTACATCCACGTGAGGCCCTCGAGCTGGTAATCCCTCATCGTCCCGCCCGTCATGATCTTGGGCTGCGTCGCCATGGTGAGGTCGTGCGTACCGAGCGCCTCGCCGTCCAGGCTCGAGCCGACCCGTCCCAGGACCTCCGTCTTCTTAGTCAGGATGTCGCTGAAGGCGGCCGACTTGGCGAGCAGGTCGTCGAGCTCGCGGGCCTTCTTCTCCCTCTCTTCCTTGCTGAGCTCGGTCCTCTTCTTCTTGCGCCGCTGGGCGGCCAGGCCGGCCTTGCGCTTCTTCTCCGAGGCCGCGTGGTTCGCCGCGGCGGCCTTGGCCTCCTCGTCCATCATGCGCTGCTGGTCGGCGTCGATGGGCTCCAGCGACTCCTCCCTGGGCGGGGAGGAGGGGGCGCTGGTGTTGAGCCGCGTCGTGGAGAGGACGGACTCGACGTCCGACGTCGTTGATGAGCCCATCGTTGCGGATGATGGTGCTCTGGTTGCCTTGGGCGAGATGTGTGGTGATGAGTTTGGGTGGCAGCTGCCGTGGGAGTTGGTGATGGTTACCACTGCCGGGGAAGCCACGCCAAATTAAGCGATCCGCTAAGTGCTTCAGCTCGGATTGAAAGAGTAGGAGCGATTGCGGCAGGAAGAAGCGAAAGGGCCAGAAAAGAGAAGAACGGAAGAGATGAAACGGGCCAATTCCGACAATTATCCAGTTCTTTGGCCTGGAATACGGCAAGAAAAGGCAAAGGATGCAGGGGAAAAAAAGGAATGCCAACAAGGGGCGGCGACCTCGGATCTCCAGCTCTCACGTCAAAGACGCGATCGCGGGGGCAAAAATTAGGGGGCGCGACGCGAAGCAAAGGCGCGGCACGTGATTTCGGGCCAAAAAATCGATTAAAACCCCTGTCGCTTCCAGGCAGCATCGTCATCGATGAGTCCGGGGATCGGGGCCTGAGATCGGGGCCTGAGATCGGGGCCCGTTTCCGAGTCAGTGCAGCGGCAAGCGGACATCAATTCTTGGGTGAATCAATCATTGGTGCTGTACCATGGCATCGGTGGCTAACTTTAAATATCCATATGTTTAAGCACCTGTAGGTCTAGGAAACGTAACAATTCGAGAGCTAAATGGATGCTACATCCAGAATGTTTATTTGTGTAGGTACCGGTGGCCTTCAAATTGAGAGCGAGAAAGAATCAGTCAACAGTTATCCGCTGGGCGCCACCCACCGAGCGGTACCGAGTACCTCCTCGGTGTAACGATGTGCCTGACCAATGAGGCACAGACCGCCCCTTTTTTGGAGGGGCAGCACACCGTTCTGCTACCCCGCCAAACACCACACTAAAATTCTGTGACTCCTACCGACTCGAACCTCTTCCTCCTCCATGCACTCCCTTCGCGCCCTCCGACCCATATCTCGCAGCGTCTCTCCCTTCCTCTTCGCAAGAATGGCTTCCAACGCTTCCTTCACTCCCAACGAGGAGACCGAGATCCAGCAGTGGCTCACCACCGCCACCCGCCTCCAGCAGGCCGCCGGCGACGATGCCCAGGTCTCTCCGATCCTCGATACCCTCAACACCCACCTGAGCACCCGCACCACCCTGCTCGGCACCAAGCCCAGCAAGGCCGACACCGCCCTCTACTCCGCCGTCCGCCCCCTCGTCGCCGCTTGGTCCCCCGAGCAGCGCACCGGTGAGAAGGGATACCCCAATATCGTTCGCCACCTCGACTTCGTCCAGAACTACCCCGCCTTCGCCGCGGACGTCAAGGTCGATGGGAAGGTCGCCGTCGACCTCGATGAGGTCCTCTACGTGAAGCCTCCCGTCGACGCCAAGGCCGAGAAGGAGCGTCTCAAGAAGGAGAAGGCTGCTGCCGCTGCCGCCGCCGGTGGTGACAAGAAGGAGACCGCCCTCCCCGACCGCACCAAGGAGAACAAGGGCGCCGGCGAGAAGGTCAAGGAGGCCGTCGTCGAGGCCAAGGACAAGGTCAAGGCCGCCGTCGGCGCGGGCGAGGCCAAGCCCAAGAAGGAGAAGAAGGCCAAGGAGCCCAAGCCCCAGAAGGCCCCGGCCCCCGCCGCGCCCCTCTCCCCGGCCCTGATCGACCTCCGCGTCGGCCACATCCTCAAGGCCATCAAGCACCCGGAGGCTGACTCTCTCTACGTCTCCACCATCGCCATGGGCGACAAGCCCACCGACGACACCACCGAGTACGAGGGCCAGGTCTGCCGCACCGTGTGCTCCGGCCTCAACGGCCTCGTGCCCCTCGAGTCTATGCAGGGCCGCAAGGTCGTCGTCGTCTGCAACCTGAAGCCCGTCAAGATGCGCGGCATCAAGTCCTCCGCCATGGTCCTCGCCGCCTCCCCGAAGCTCAAGGAGGGCGAGGTCGACGACCACAAGGGCCCCGTCGAGCTCGTCACCCCTCCCGCCGACTCCAAGGCCGGCGACCGCGTCTTCTTTGAGGGCTGGAAGGGCGAGCCCGAGGGCGTCCTGAACCCCAAGAAGAAGATCTGGGAGACGTTCCAGCCCGGATTCACCACCACCGACGGCCTCGAGGTCGCCTTCGACGCTGCCGCTGTTAAGGAGCTCGGCAAGGACGGCGTCGGCAAGCTCGTCACCGAGGCTGGCGGTGTCTGCACCGTTCCCAGCCTGAAGGGTGCCACCGTCCGGTAAATTAGCCGTTGATGAGTTTGAATGGGTTATGATAAACAAAAGCTATGTAGATACAGGGAAGTCAAGAAAGACATTCCCTTTTGACGTCAAGACCTGTTCCTTCCCGCCTGATTATAGTGCATGAACAACGCGTCGATTGTGCCTGCCGCCAAATCATGGATCTCCAACAGAGGCATCTGCGAGTCCGTCCCGACGTCAACAAGGCAAGACCATAGCACTTCGCGAGGCCAGCCGAGGTCTATTTCCTCAACTATTCTTCCCTACAAATACTACATCCTCCAACGTCTATCGTCTTCCCGTTCCTTTCCCACAAACAACATCCCAAGATTACTACCAAATCATTCGTTAAACTGCCATACCATTCTTTCAACTGCATGTCAACAAAGGCCATCATCTTCATCATCATCACGATCATGACTCCCCCAGTTATAGCTCCTTTGTAGGGGATGGAGTTGTACCTGTCGCAAAGGGGCCTCGCCAAAGCCGGCACGCTCATGGCCCTTCTCTTCGGCGCCGCGGGCTACGCCTGGTACACAGCGTACAGAGCAAGACGTGTGGCCGACGAAGAAGCAAACAACAACAACCACCTGCCGCCGCCATCTCCTCCCCCGCGGAATCCTGACCGCCCATCGGACCCCATCAACATAGCCGGCTCATCAAGACACCCCCAACCGGACTATGGCACTTTTTCAACCAATCCAACGCCCGTCAACAACGTTCCATATGCCGATGGGGTAGCGCCCAACTACGACTATGATCCAAATCCCATCCCCAGTCCCCCCTCCAACACACCGGCCTCCCTTGCCCCTCCGTTCCCCCTGACAGCAGTGTCACCGTCCCCGGGGACGGAGACGGGAAGCTCGCTGGCGACGGCAGTGCCGCCACTCCCAAGTCAACCACGCCCCTCTTTCGGCCCCCTTCCCTTCCCCGTATCACCCTCGTCACTCTCCCAGGAGACCCAGACGGAAGGCTCGCAGGAGAGGTACGTGTCGCAATTCCAAAGTCAACCGCCGTCCGAGGGTCTCGGGGCACATCCAAGCTCGTCGGAGACGGGAAGCGAGACGGAACAGCCGCAACCCGGATGTCGACCACCGACTGGCCATAATGGGCGACAACAAAGCCCGCCAGGAGGAGCGGGGAGCAAGGTGTGCACGTCCAACGAGCACTGCCCGTACCGCAGACAACCGTTCAGGGAGAGCGAGCGTCACATCCCTATAATGACGGAAGATGTGGAGAGCAGGGTGCGCACGTTCAACGGGGACTGTTCGCACCGCATCCAAGCAAACACGGAGAAGGAGCATTACAGTCCATCCGTGATGAGAAACAGGAAATAAACTCGGGGAAGGTCGTGTGACGCACGCGAGGGGGCTGAAGGCAAAGGTCCTCGGCCTAGTTGGATTCCAGGTTGTTTGGAAGTCATGTTGTTTGCTGGAACGTACTTCATCAGCGGTAACATCACTCAAGCCAATACATAAAGCGTAGTTATTTCAATACACAATTCTCTGTTTCCGCATTAACCACTCTATCCTCTCCTTTTACATTCCCGGGGAAAAATAGAAAATCACTTTTTTGAGTATCCGTCTAAGGGTATGACCACGCCTCAAAGCAACACACACACACCAAACAAAACATCCCTCCCAGTTAGGTCACTTCCTCGCCGCCTTACGCTTCACCGAAGCAACAAGCCCGCTGAGATCGCTGCCGCCCTCGGCCTTCTTCTCCTTCTTGGCCTTCTTCCCCTGCCTCTCCTCCTCGGGGGGCGCCTCGTCCCCGCCCGCCTTGCGCTTCTTGCGTCCCTCCTCGAGCAGCCGCTGCATGTTCTCGGTGGCCTTGAACTTGGGGTTGGACGGGTCGATGGCGTACTCGTGGCTCTCGAAGACGGCCTTGAACCGCTCGTCGCCGACGTCCATCTTGAACCCTTCTTGCAGTCCGACCTTTTCGTCGTCCGCATCTCCGGCCTTCTTGAGGGCGTTCTTCTTGGCGTGCTTGCCCTTCTTCTTCTTGAGCTTCTCCGCCTTGAGGATCTCCGCCATGTCGAAGTGGTCCAGGTGCTCCGCGGGGCCGTCGTTGTCGTCCGCCATGAGGAGTTTCAGTTGGGCTTTTTCCTTGGCCTTTGTAGATTCCTCGGCCTCGCGGGCTGCGCGCTTGGCGAGGCGTTCTTCCTTGCGGAGGGATGTTTTGGTTTTTTTCGGGGCTTCTTCGGTTGTGAAGAAGGGGTCGTCGAAGCCGAGATCTTCTTCTTCGTCTTCCTGCTTTTGAGGTTTGGTGGTGGTGGTGGTGGTGGAGGGGTCTGCGGTGGCGGCCTCGTTGCCCTCGCGGCGTGCGCGGGCCTGCTCGCGCTTGCGCTCTTTGCGCTCGCGCTCCTTGCGCTTGTACTTTTCGATCGTCGTCTCTTCGTCCTCTGATTTCTTGGCGTTCTTGGACTCGGTGAGGGCTGGGGTGAAGGTGATTTCCATGTCGCCGACGGGGGCGGCGGCGTCCCTTGACGAGGACTTGCCGGTTTCCTCGGCGCCGAGGCCTAGCATCGCGCGCATCTTGCGGCGCTGGAGTTCCTTCTTGGAGAGCTTGGGCTCGTCTTCTCCTGCCGCTGCGTCACCTGCAGCAGCATCCTCAGCAGTGGCGTCGACCTCCTCGACGCCGGCAAACGACTCCCCGTCGTCGTCGTCCTCGCTGTCCGACGCGAGGTAGGCTTTGAGGTCGTTCTCGTCCAGCTGCGCGCGGCTGCCCGTGAAGGCGCGGTTGATGGACGCCTTGCGCGCCGCGTCCTCCGGGTTGACGTCCCACGTCAGCTTGACCTTGGAGTGCTGCAGCGCGTCCGTGACGAACTCGACGGGCTTGTACCCTTCGGGCACCTTTTCGCACTCGTCGCGCGGCTCGTCGTCGAAGGTGACGTCGTCCGGAACGAAGCGGAGGTCGAGGAAGTTGGACGAGGACTGGTACTCGGTGCCGTCGGTCGCCTCGTAGACCTTTTGCGCGGTGGCCGCGTCGGAGCAGACCATGACGGCGTAGTAATAGCGCAGCCGGTCGAGCTGGTACCGCCGGAGGGCGTCGCTGTCAAAGTCCTGGTCGTCGCCCTCCTCAAGGAGTTCTTTTTTGATATCCTCGTCCTCGTCTTCCTCGTCTTCTTCGCTCGATTCGTCGTCCTCGCTGTCGGCGTCGTCCTCTGACTTTTTGAAAATCTCCTTCGGGGGACCTTCCAGCTCCTCGCGCTGCATCCGCTCCTTGCCGAACTCGCTCGGGTACACGCTGACCTTCTCGATGCGACCCCCCGTCTTGGGCAGGAAGCTGGCGAAGAGCGCGAAGAGGTCGGCCGACTTGATGTTGTCCCAGTCCAGGTTGACGACGGCTATCCGGTTCGTGACCTCGCCGTCCTCGACCTCGGCCGCCTCGTCGCGCAGGCGCTGCATCGAGGCCTTGGGGTCGGCGACTTGAGTCTTCTCCTCCTCTTCGTCGTCTTCATCCTCGTCGTCGTCCGACGATTCGGACTCGGACTCGGAGAAGCCGCCGCCGCGCGCAGGGTCGTACTTGGCGTCCGCCTTGGCCAGCTCGCGCTGCACGACGTCGTCCTCCTCCACCTCCATATCGTCCTCCTCCTCCTTCTTGTCATCGTCATCGTCATCGTCCTCGGCCTCGTACAGCCGCTGCAGGGCCTTCTTCTTCGAGTCCGACTTGATCTTGCGCCCGTACCGGTCGACTTTCGCGCTCGCGGTGAAGTCGTCGTCGTCCAGCATGCGCGAGAAGCGCTTGTCGAGCTTGGTCTTGGTCTGCTTCTTGGAGGGGAGGCGGAAGCGCGGGTCGGTCTCGAAGTTGGAGAACCGCGAGTCGGCGATCTTGCCATTCTTTCCCGATTTCGACGACGACATGGCGGCGGTTTTTGGGTTTGGGGTTGATTGGGGTGGGTTGGTGGTGGAAGACAGAGGAATTGGCAGCTGTCGCGGCATGGAAAAATGCAATGTGGGGGACGAGACTTTTTAGCGGGTCCACGCTTGACTGGATTGGAAGGCGGTCAATTTACACCGAGCCCACACCGAGATACACCGAGGCTATTACCATCCGCCAACTTCATCTGTCTTTGCTCGGGAGTGCGTTCAAACTAGTGCAGACAGCGATGTATTCTTGCGGCAGTGAATTGATTAGTCTATAGCTGGTGATCAGATCTGGTTCTTCGATACTCAAACCTTGCCATTTCATGGACTATCCAGTTCAAGGGATCTTGAACCATTCGAACTGAAACAAATGTTTAATTTTGCGTGTATGAACTTCTTATGTTTGCTGGATTTTTGGAAATTGAACACAAAAAGAAAGCCGTCAAAAGTCAACCGTCTCTTCATCCTCGACTCCGAACAACACCCTCATCGGGTCCTGGTATTTCATGAACCCCACGCCCGGCTCGCACAGCCCATAACCAAGGAGTCTCTGCGCCTGCGGCTTCATCTTCCTCACCTTCTCCAACGGGACCATAAGGAACTGGTTCTCCGCCGGACGCAATGTCGGTTGGCAGAGGAAGATGCCGACCGTTTCCCTGTACTCGTCTCTGCCGTGCGACGATCAGCTAAACTCCCGTGGCAACCGACTAATGTGACGCACAAGCAAGAAGAGCTTCAAAACGAAGAAGACCATTATACTAGATTGACGCAGCACTCACCTGGTGGTGTTCGCTCCGCCCGCGTGGTACGTGTTCCCGAGGAACATGCACGCATCCCCGGGCTCCAACTCAACCGGGACTGTCTCCGAGTCCAGCGGCCGGCGCTCCGGGCCCCAGAGGTGCGACCCCGGGATGATGACCGTCGCGCCGTTGGCGGCCGTCGTCTTGGTCAGCGCCGTCACACAGCCGATCATCACCGGGAGCTTCTTATCGTGAGGATGGTAGTCGCTGTTGTTCAATCAGTACTCTAACCGCCCCCTTTCCCTCTCACAACTGCAAACCAGACAAGTTTATGCGAGGGCAAACAACTGAGAGAACTCACTTATCGTCCCGGTGCAATACTTGCTGCGTCCCTCCCGGATTCACCCGAAACCCAACAGTCGACGAGATGATCGGCTTCCCGCTGACCGTCTTCTGCCGGTCCCCGCGCCAGAACGTGTACGACGACGAGACCATCGCGTTCGCGACGTCCGTGTAGAGCCTGTTGCACGCCAGCTCGACGCACGCGTCCGATATGCCCAGCAGGCCTGAGGCGCGCTGCGTCGTGCGCGGAAAGAAGCCGTACCGGTCCGGCTTGTCCTCGTCGAACGCAGGGGCCAGGTCGGCTTTGATCTGCGCCGCGAGGGAGCGCGGGATGAGCTTCTCGACGACGACGCCGCCGTCGCGGGTGATTGCCTCGACGAGCTTTGCTGGTGTCGTTGAGGGGTGCGTCGCGTCGAAGCGGGATAGGCTGGGGGGCTTTGATGTTGCCATTCTTAGAGTGGAGAGGGATCTGGTACAGGTACGGGTGAGCATGCTGGATAGTCAGTTCGTCAGAGACCCGAGTTCACCGTATCTGTATCTATGAACTAATGTCAATGTCTGGGCCAGACCAGTCCATTGACTTTTTGTTATCGTGTATGTTAACCCTAACCCACGCAAACACGCGTTTCAACCAGGCTCCCACACCCGGACTGGCGCAAACGCTGTCATTGACGCCCTCACACCCTTGTCCTGGGAAGCTGAACGAGGGAAATCCGGCGAGGCATGCGGGGAGACTTTCTCCTCCCAGAGCTCCTTCTGCAATCAACAAGCTTCTCCGCGCTAGGTTCATGCCGGGGGGCATCTGTTTAGAGTTGCGGCAACTCGGCAGTGGGGGAAAGGAAGAGATGGGATGAGTTAACCCCGCCGGTTTCAACCTCCGCTCATAAGATTCCAACTTCACCCCCAGGGCTAGATGGAAATGGGCCTGGAGGATGTTCATAAAGAACTGGCATCTCAGTGGTGACAAAGGGAGTTGTGGTTACAATAAGTGATTATATGGCTCGAGTGTCTGCGTCAATATCAAACCGCCTTTGTCATTAAGCTGCCGAGAGTGAAAACAGCTATCTTTGATGAAACCCCTTCCATGTTCTGTCCCTCGCCAGCAGGGTCAGATTTGCCTCTCATCAATATCAACCACTCATCATTCATCACTCATTCCGATCCTCTAGTCCCGGCCCCTCAGAAGTATATATCATACTCCTCCTCCCAGGTGTCGCCCTGATAAGTCTCCATGGCATCGCCCATCAGTCCCAGCACGCAACTCGAGACCTGAAGGCTCTTGAACTCGGCCATGTCGCCCTCGTCAGCAGAAGGAACACTCCCAGCGGCGCGGTAGCCCTCGCGCGCCCAGCGGCACAGGCGCTTGCGGATGACGTACACCGCCAGGTCCTCGTTGAACGGCCGCAGGCGCTCGCGCTCGTGCTCGTCGACGAGCTTGTACTCGATGTAGGACTGCGGGGTCGGGTTGGCGTTGGCGTCGCAAAAGGTAAAAGTGCCGCCGTAGAGGTGGTCGTTCGCGACGGCCGTGAAGATGATGAAGGCGGGCGCGCCCTTGCGGCGCTCGGGGAAGTCGGGCATGGGCTTGGCCGCGTCAGCATCAGCAGGTGGTAAACCGTCTGAGGTTCGATACTCACAACCGGCTTCGGGAGGTCCTCCTTGAAGCTTCCCACCTCGACCAGCAGGCGGGTCGGCGGTGGTCCAGCCGCCGGCGAAGACGAGGCCCCAGAGGCCGTTGGTATGGATGCCCTCAAACTCGAAGTCCGGGCCGAGGGCGTCGACGAGGCGCTCCCAGAAGTCGGCGCAGGAGACCACCTCGCGGGCGGGGATGTCGCTGAAGCGGGTGTAGACGATGCCGCGCTCGCAGCCCTCGAGGCCGGCGCCGGAGCCGCAGGGGTTGCCGATGTGCAGGCTGCGGAACGTGGAAGTCATGTTCTCCGTGACGGAGGCTCTGCGGTTGCGAAGCATGCTGGGCAGAGGCATGGTCTCTGGTATGGTGTTTGTGCACGGTTGTGGATGAAGGGAGTTGGGTTTGGTTGACTGTGCTTGGTGTCGGGTTTGTTTGGAGAGAAATTGGGAAGAGTGGGAGCGGAGGGGACTATTTATACCCCCGAGATGGTTGATTATCAGAACTTCAGGGTGAATGTCATGGTGAGGTCCAAGGTGAGGGTGACTTAAGGTGAGGATCAGGGTGAGGTTGGTGGTGAATTCCATAGTGTGGGGCCCTTTCGTCTCATCATCCTCAGCTGAGATTCAACGTCAACCTCGAGTGACTGTCACTTGACAAAGGCAAAATCGCCACAGCTCTGTCATGTTCAGAAGGGGAAGGGAGTTTGTAGCAGACTGAGTCCAGATGGAGGAGTCAGGCCCATTCTCCCGTAATATCATCATTTGTCACATCTTCGACGACTTCAAACGACGTTTTCGAGGTCGGGAGGACATCAAGGGCAACGAAACCAGCATGAAACTGACATCGGAAAAGATGCAGTAGAAACAAAGAGAGCCCAGAGAAGGCCTGCGTTGAGGCGAAGGAAGTGAATTCAATCTACTCGAAGGCACTGAGAAGTCGTATCACAAGGGCAACAGTGTACGTTGATATGTCAAAAAGGGAAGAGGGAGTTCTTGGGTCAAAGATCCAACCCAGGGCCTTCAGCTCGAGACGAGGTCGTGATGGCTGAAATACTCGCATCGACTTACCCCAGAACATCCAGCTTGAGATGTCCCTCAAAAACCAAGGGATCACAAAAAGCGACGCATAGGAGCATAAGCTGTGAGTCAATCATTCCGACCGTCCTTGAAGAGTCGACAGTAAAAATCCCCTGGAGTTCGCCCTAGAACCCTGATGATGAGACTATTCGCTTATCCGGTTCTAGGGCAGATTTGCCCTCCCACTTCACCTACTCTCGATCTTTCCCTAACACGTTGTATCGACCCCTCGGATCCCTGATGCAGCACGGATAGCATTCAGCCTGTGGAGGGCACTCACTAGTCGGAGAGGACTTCATGCGTCAACCCCGTCGTTCGTCTTCCCCCCCTTGACCAGACAAGAAGAAAATGGTGTAAGGAGACGGGAAGGCACCGGCATTTAGTTGTCCTAGATACACGCGTCTACCGGCGTTGAGAGCCGTAACCCAAACCCGTATTCAAGCCACGCTCGTATCAGACATCACATCGAGCTCAGTGGTGTTTACCTACTCTCTCGAGTAGACGAAAACCACAAGCCTGAGTGAGCCTCATCGGCCATCCTAAAGTCAACTCAAACCATCGCGCCTTCTAGTACGCATTTACACTCACCCCGTGGTATATTACACAGCTCATCGTACCTAGACATCAAAGGAGAACAGACCTCGCCAACGTCACCTGCCAAACCCCATCACGTCCGACCAGAAAACTCGGATAAACTTATCTCTATCTCGTACCTCTTAAAGACAGGCGAGACTGTGCCGTCCAGCCCCGGATCGACAAACAAAACAGACGCCACAGCTCGAGCATGACAAAAAGCCTCCCAAAGATCCGCGCTCATCGGCGAGATCTCACGTCAGTCAGCCATGACATTCAGGAGAGAGACGCATGTCAGCCAGTCATCACAAATTTCCACGGCAAAATCCAACGTCAACAAGGACAATCAAGTGCCGATATCCCTCACACACCTACCTGAAAACAAAAACAAAAGCCCAACTTACCACTAACCCAGCCCCCTATCAAGCCTCCTCCGGCAACCATCAGACTCGCCGCTACGCTCGAGCAGAAAAAAAAAAGCTGAAAAGAACACCCAGCCTAGCAGCAATAAACTAAAACACCAAACGGCTCGCCTATCGTCTTCCATGAAACACCACATCGTCCGCGATTGATATTCATCCCCCCCGGGACCCATCAAAACTAACGATTTCATTAGCCGTGATAAAAAGCCCGCCTCTTCCTTCGGCCCTACTGAACCCGCCCCTGAACGACGATGAACTATTGTTTGTTTTTTGTTACAGGGGGGGGTGTGGTGTTGTGGAAAAAAGGCTTTTCCTCCCCGGAACCACCAAAACGCGATCGTTCAGCCACGATAATCATACCCCTCGGCCTTACTTCCCAAACCCCCCCCTTAACGACGACAATAAACTGGAAGTTGCTCGTCGAATAACCTCACCCATTCCTACCGACCTTCCATCCGGAAACAAGAACCGCGATTGGTCAGCCACGATATCCCTCCCCCTTCGGCCCTACCTGTTCCACTAGCTGTGTTCACTGTTCGCTGAGGGGATGAGCCCCGGCTCTCAGAAACCACGAACAGGTGTGGCTCCCCAAGTCTTAATCCCAAAAGCTTAGCCCTGCCAACAAACAACAGACATCTCCACTTGACAGCCCTCACGGCACACGTCAAGACGTCTCACCAATGTCACATCAACCCCCGGGTGGCAGGGGTTCCCGACGGCGCTAGTGGGGCCGAGGGCCGCCGCGTGGCCCCGCATTCCTCGGGGCTCGGGGGCTCGGTCCCGTCGTGAGCGCAGAGACCATCCAGGGCCGCGCGCAGCGACAGGCGTCAAAGTCAGCCAGGCAATCCTTCGCAACGTCGGCGCCAAGGTCGTGGCGTCAAGAATGTAGACATCGTACGATATAGGGTACTTCAGATGTGGAGAATTAAGAAAAAAAGATTTCATTCAACTCATGGTGGTATCAAGACGCCTAAAAACACTATGCTCATGATGACGCCCGCTGCCCGACCCGTTGCCGGGCTTCATCCTTGTCCCGCCGTAGCTTGGATGGCGTCCTTCTGTATCTCGCCCTCCTGTCATTCCAGGGCTTCTCTACCGCGCAAAACAAGCAAGCGTTGACTAGGCCCTGTATCGACAGGCTCACTAGTGATAAAAGCACGACCGCGAATGGGCCGGCCTCCTTCGGATTGTCCCAGCGCATCACGTGCGCGACAAAAGGAACCGCCCAGATGAGTATGTATACAATGGGGTACACGAAAAGCAGTCGCAGTTGGCGCCGAATTTTATCGCGCGTCTTGGCCATGCCGGTACCGTCCATGGCGGGGTGGAAAAGGAAAGGTGTTGTGTTGTGTACTTCCGAGTCGAGAGACGTGCCACGACGGAGGATCGACCAGATATTGGCTAACGATTTGGCGCGGGCCGTCGTCGGGCTCTGTGGCGGATGCCAGAATGTGCTAAAGCTGGCTCGAGGGCCGTGGCGGTTATGTGACGGGTGAAGGTCGATCGTGTCCCGCCGGATGTAACTCTGAGGAGGCGGGGAAATGGGCTCGAACGTGGTCGACAGCGGGCTGGTGCTCGGGTCTTGCCTATTGGGCCCGACGTGTCCGTCCTGCTCGGGGATGCGATCATCGTCGTTGCCGTAAGAAGGCCAGTTCCACTGAATCTTTTGGCGACTGTGGATAAGTTCGATGTCGGCCGTCATGGTGGTGGCGGTCGACGACGTGCGCTGTCGCTCAGACTCCTCCATCGACGTCTCGGATCCGCGACGGGATGTTGGAGTCGGAGGGACGGAAGGGATATGGGACCAATGTCCGTCGTCCGGCATAAAAGTCGCGCTTGCCCGTCTCATGGCACTGAGGCGGCCGAAACGTCGAATGCGCAGGGTAACGTAAATGTAAATGTAGGCATACAATCCAACAATGGTCAACAGAATCATGTACCGGGGCACCCAGCTGAGGGCGAGCCGCGACCACTCCGGGCGAGCAGGGAGGTAGCAGTATTCGCCATTGTTTGCGTAGCCGGGCCAGTTGATAAACGCCAGTGAGGCCATCAACAGGGGAAAGAAGATGAAAACGGCAAAGGCGATGTTGCGGTGGGGGTATAAACCGCTTTGCCGGCTAGAGTGGCGGGGGCGAAAGATGTAGATTGCTGTGTGAAGGGCAATGAGAACGACGGCAATGTCAGACGCCTCCATGCCAACGGATAGAAAAAAACCGCTTGCTTGGCAGAACGAAGAGTCGGAAGCTATGGGGCCGTTTCTGAAGTCGGCGATTGGAAAGATGATGAACCACAACGACTTGAGCATGTCGCTCGACATGAGGAGCATGATGAGGCTATGTGGTATTAGCAAAACCCCTTGCATATCCTCAGCGTGGCCACGGGTATGATGGCCATGTGCAGTCAACTTACTCATGCCTGAAGCTCCGCCTCATGCGAGAGAACCAGTAAAAGGCGAGAGTGACGGATGCGAAGCTCAAAGCCGCGACGGCCAGTGATGCGGACTGTATCATTGTCCATTGATGCTCGGTGAGGCCTTGGGGAATGTCGCCGTAGGCGGGGGTCAGTCGGGCGCTGAGGATCTGAGATGCTGACACGTCTGGCGGCTGCGATGCACCAGGTATTTCCAGTTCGCGGGCCCAGGGTGCCATGGCGGCTGCGCTTCCCCGGGTGCCGGAATACGGTGCTGAGGAAGGGTCGGTTCACGTGGGAGGCTTCGGATTCCACATATTGATTTGTGTGACAGCGGGTCGTAGCAAGCCGTGATCCTTGTGCGGTCGTTGAAGTCGAGGACGGCGGCGGGGTCGGGATCGAGCCTCGCAGGTCTGCGTCGAGTCCTCCTCTTTTCCGTTGATGATGTCCTCCTCTTGCTCTTGGTTCGTTCTTGAAAGACACTGTCCTCTGACTCCCGTCCAGCATCCGCAAGGTCCTAGCCGGGTATCCTTAGAAGCGTCGTGTGTGTTGGGGGGTGATAGGCCTTTTTGAGATCCAGGAGCGGCTCCAATTTCCCGAAGGGGGTGATCTGTTTGTGTCGTCGAGCCGAAAGCAGACGTCACTCTGTTCGATGGGCAGCAGATCACAAAGCGCAAATCGGGGACGACTTCCGTGCGGGCGCGTCTGTCGAGTAGTTCAAGTCAACCTGTAAGTGCAGGATCACTTTGTTGGGGGCCGTAGGATAGACGAAGAATGGGAAGCAGGGAGCAGCAGAGCGAGTATAAGAAAAGGCGGTGCATATGAATATGAATGCAGGCCCTTACTTCTTCTTCCCTTTGGTGCGCGCGTGTGTCTTTAGCCTCCTATTGCCTGTCGGCTGGAGCAGTGCAGGCAGGGCGTGACCGGGGCGTGGGGATGAGGTCCGTCCACTTCCAGGCATCGGATTGCCGCTCAGGACAGAAAAGGGCGACAGAAGCTTAAAAAGGGACGGACGCAGGCGAGACAGTAGAGCGCGAATAGGAGAGACGAGAGGCGGAGAGGCTCGAAAAAGCAATACATGACCTGTTAGCGTCGTGGTTGGAGGCTTTGGGGCGCGGAAGACGGCTTGCCCAATGGACGGGACAGCCAAGGGCAATAGGCATCCGGTGCGGTGTGTGTGTGTGTGCGTCCGTGTGTTTGTGCGTCGATCGTGTGATGGGGGGCGTGGGAAGAGAGAGAGAGGAGAGCGACGGCGGCGGCGGGTGTTTGTCGAGCGAGGATGCGTTGAGTTTGGCTTGGTGTGTTGGAGCGATCGAGAGCGTCAGTGTTTGGCGCTTTTTGGGCCTATTCTTTTTGAAAGGGGGGAGTGCGGGTGGTTGGTTGGCGGTCAGGCCTGGGGGCCGGGGGCGTGTGTCTCTCTTGTGGTGTTTTTTTCCTTGTTGGTGTGGTTTCGTCCCGTTTGATTGAATGGAGCGACCAATCCTCTCTTTCTCTCTCCTCTGGCAACCTCAGCCATCAATAGGCGAGAGACATGAAGAGAGACAGCCACCTGAACGACAGGAGGCGGCACAGGACAGGACAACCGACGAGGAACCTGGCAACACGAGCTGGGCTGGGCTGGCCCGGCCTGGGGACTGGACTGGACGCAAAAAAAAAAAAAAGCAATTATTGCGTATCCGTACAGTGCAGTACAGCTTGGAGGTTTCGGCCTGTTCCTGACTTGCCCGCTTGCCCGCCCCCGTCTTGCTCGTCTATCCTTCCTCCATTGTGTACTGCGGGTTGCGGGTTCTCGCGTGCATTGTCATGAACCCATGATGACGATGCACTTGTGTCTTGTGCTGCCTCCGCCGCTAGGCAGAAGGGTCTTGTGGTGCCGCGAAGTGCCGCTGTGTGGTCGGAGGGGTGCCGACGGGCAGCATCATGCTGATGTGGGAAGAGGAGCGCCCATGCACGCGACTTCGAGCGCGATGTGCAGTGCAAGTGCAGTGCAGCAGGCGCAGCAGCTGGTGTCGGACAGATGCAGGCCGATTAGGTGCGTGGACATCAGCAAACCTCGGGTGGAGGGTTGACGAGCGAGTTCCATGGTTAGATTCGGGGAGCCGAGACGGGTGACGGATGATGAGAGGCACCACGCCAGCCGGCAAGTACATAGCATTCATTGCAAGGTAGCTTGGGCGACCAAGAATGGCTTGGTCTCGTTGGCGATGCGATCCGCTGAGCCAAGGGCAAAGGGAGAGAAGAAGGTTGACGCCGTACGGATGCAACAAGATGCTCGATCGCGACTTGAACCGCCTCAACTCGCCATCACCGTCAACCCCAGACTCGACAGGCGCCAACGCGGCTACATGGACGTCGATGAGGCTTGGCCGGGCCTCGCTGGCTTTGAAGGTCGCCGCTGGAAACGAGCCCAAACATGTTTGTCGCCGCCGTTGACGCGACTGGTGACGAGACGGGGGCCACATCCGGGCCATGGTTGCGGTGTTGCCCATCGGCGGGCTTTGTGTGTCTTTGTCCGGGAACAGCGCTGAACAGGGTCAACCAACATCAGAGGCGCGCACATCGGCGGGCTCGTCCTCCCTTTCCCGTCTTTTCATTGCTTCAAGCTGTGCCAGGTATGGCATCGCCATATGGGAAGGCAAGAGTGGTTACTCTGCCCGCATCGGGAAAGGCACGCTCCTCGCGTCCACAGGCCACAGGCGCAGTCGCGCAGACTTACGGTCGCACAGGGTCCCGGCGAGGGTTTATGGATAAGGTGAATCCGGTTGCCTATGCATAAAGTCGCTTGTGCGGGACAAGACAGCTAAATCAGTTGGGATAAAGCCATGGGGTCAGCACCAATGGCGGCTTCTGATCTTTGCCTGCACTGTCCAGTACTACCTTCTGCTTGCCTGCTCTGCCGGAGGAGCACAGGAATGGCCAAGGTCAAGAGCGGTGGCTTTGACGGGCGCGCAGGGACGCTGTGAGGTGTAGGTGACGTGGACCGATTTGAGCTCGTTTTGTGGTTGTTGGACCGTGACGGGACGTAGGGCGAGGTGGAGGGTCGAGAGCGAAGGGCGCTCGGTCAAGGGAAGCGAAGCGGTATACCTACTACAGATGAGCGGATCAGGCAAGTAGATGCGCCCAACGGCGGGCAGAATTTCTCCATGGCTTACGATTTGGGTGCGGTAGCAGCGGCCTTGCCCGAGCTTGAATCCGCCCGGTTTGCTGCTACTGCTGCTGGAGCTTTGATCGCAGCGGAAGTGACGTGATGGGGTTGAGGCTGATGGCCGATGGCTGACGGATCGCTGAGAGGAAGATAGTCTTTGCTGCAGACGGAAAGTGACGGTCCGCCGTGGGATACCGAAAGCCCGGAGAGACTGTGATGTTGCAATCGGTACGAAGGAGCCGAATTCCGGTTTGCCTTGCGGACTTGACTGCCAGGCCCGAGGGAGGGTGTTTGGGGGGAAACAAAAACCTGGCAAGGCGATGGATGTGAGGTGAGAACGAGACAGCACAGTACTGGACGTGGGTGCCTATCTAGGTACCCAGGTAAATAGGTATTACCCTGCTCACCTACTGGGCAGGTATTAAGGCACCAAGTATAGGTAGGGACCTAGGTACCTAGGTAGGTACCTAGGGGATGGGCAGTAGATCTGGCGCCGGCAACACGGCTGGACGGGCAGGTACGACCAGGACCAGGCAAGGGCAGATCCTGCCTACCTACCCAGTTCGGGGAGCAGACAAGTAGGATAATAGCAGAAAGGCGGAAACAAGAGCCGAAGGTGCACCCACCCCCAGATGCAGGAGCAGATGCAAGAGGAAGGAGCCGGAGGAGCAGGACCACTGAGCAGTGTTGGTCTTGAGCTTACCTACTCAATTTCCTGTCCTCTCGCCTCCATCCAGGGACGCGCCAGCAACGGCCGCCGCACAGGACAGCCGCTTGCATTGGACGCACCTGCCTGCCGTTCCTGCTCAGTGCCATCCATCTCTGTCTTTCGAGGTTCAGTACCTGAGTACCTTCCTAATTAGGTACTGCTGCGGTGCTGGTCGAGGTACCCGCAGGCTTTTAAGGTTGGCGGCCTGCTGGCCCAGGCGTCGCACCCGCTCCGCTGCGTTTCCACTGCACGGCTGTAATGCAACCACTGGAGCACGAGCCAGGGAGAGAACCTGGCCTCTGTGTGAGGATAGCACCAGCACACTCAGTACGTACCCTCACCGTCCTTACGTCCGTTGGGGCACCTGCTGGTCCCGCCAGCTACGTCGTTGAACGGCTCAGCAGGTCTCTCTGTCCGTGTCTGCTGACGGTAGCGATACCTTTCAAAAGTGCCCAGGGGCATCTGGGAGCGGTGAAACCCCGCCATTTCTTCCGCATTGTTTGGCATCGACCTTACCTACTTCACATTGGAATGTCCATCAAATGCCCATCCAGCGACTTGGCGGTTTATCGTAGACGACGCTTTCATCGGCGGATTCACATTACCCTCTCTCTCTTTTCCGCTTCTTTTGATGCACCTTACGTTTGTACTATTCAGTGCCCATCCGGTAACAGGCCTGCGCCCGCCCGCGTTTCCTTTTTCCTGTCGCGGCACCCGGCTTCGCTCCTCATTGGACATGCAATCTCTCCCGCGAATAGTTCGCAGGCGGGCCGTCGACGACGAGGACGAGAAGGGTGTGGCCCAGAGGGCAAGCGTGAGACAGGTCTCGACGCCATTTCGTGCCTCGTCCTGCCCTGTGGTTTCATGGAGGGACACACAATTGCTACCTACACATATCACAGGAATTCCGGTATGTAGCCGCGAGCACGTCGCAACTACATGGCGTTTCCGCTATCGAATTTTGCGTCCCCCACCAAGAACCCAAACGCACCTCGGCCTGGCCGAAGGAAATACCTATGAATCTCCGGCGCGCCGACGAGATGGGCATGCGACGGCGCGGTTGCGACGTTGCAGATGAGATGCGAATCTCGGCATGGGGAGGTTGATGCGCATGTTTCCCGCCCGTCAAGGACGGAAATAGGGGCATTCCGCATTGCCGTGTCTGCGGGCCATGGAAATTCGTATCGTCCCTTGCCTGTCGCACCTCGGTACCTACCTATGTTAAGATAAGCCCTTTGCTTAGGTCGGTATGTACTCAGGAGTCTCTACATTATACGAAAAGCTCGGAAAGGTAAGCTCGTCGGCGTCGGGGCGCGCCTTCACTTTTATTTAGGCTTACCCCATTTTACCGTCTTGGCCCGCAGTCCGGTTTCGGACGGTGACGGTGACGGTGACGGTGACGGTGACGACCAGGACCGGGAGGTGCGGGTGTAGGCGCAAGTGCAGTTACGGTGCAGTACAGGCAGGTGCTGCAACTGCGTCCCCTGTGGTTGAGGTGCCTTTCCTTCCCCGTCGTGGGTAAATTAACTAGGCCGATGGCCCATCTTGTTATCCCGTCCGTCGGTCAGTCTCGTGCAGGTGCTTAGACAACATCTCAACCACGACAACACTTGGTGTTGCCTCAGGCCTGGCTAGGTTCCTTCTCAAGATCCCTGTCTATCCTGACCCTAGGACACAACTCCTGAAATGGGATTCTTCTTTTTCGTCTCTCCTGACATTGAGAAATTTGATCATTTTCGTACGATTCCATGAGAGGACACCCGGAATGGTGGAAATTGAATACCGGCTCCCACGCTCCTGCCTGCCACCCCGTTAAGGCATCGCACCCCCCCCCCCCCCCCCCCTCTGCCATCGGCGGCCCACAGCATCTGCCGAAGTTGCCCTCATCTTCAGTGCACGCCGCCTCGTGGTTGGCGCATCGTCATCTTCCCCTCCCGCCCGAGCCGTGCCACCCCTGGTCGCAGATTGAAAGCTTAACCTTCAGACTGGGACGCGGACGAGGATTGCGACGGCAACCAACTGCAGCTGCTACTGGTAAATTACTGATACTACTGACACTGACTCTCGCTCTGCCCGGACCAACTCATCCTTACTTCCTCCCCTCCACGGATGGGATGCCCTGGCCAGCCAAAGCCCCGTCACGCTCAATTAGGAAACTTCACAACTGAATGTCACCCACCCCGTCCATCCCGTCGGTGAGATCGAGGGTCCTAGCTTCTTGCCTTAGCTTCCTCTGTGGGCAAGCTTCATCTGCTAATCTGCTCACCTGCTCTCAGCTGCCACCAACACCTCCGCCGAGGACACCATCGCCATCCACATCGCTAGATGACTCGGTCCAGTATTTGAAATGCTGATAGCGTCTCCGCCCCCCGATCTCATGGCCTGGCCTGGCCTGGCCTTCGCGCGGTTTGGTCCGTCTCCTGGCGCCACCGTTAGACCCCTGATGGCTTAGCCGCCACGGACCGCTATTCTCGGCTCCGTGGGCCATCTCTCATCCGAATCGATCGCCTGTCGCTCCCTCGTATTGCCCTTTGCCCTTTGCCCTACAGGTATCCTCACGGATGATCACCGCTCGGCTTCCGTCCCCGCTGCCTGTGCTCTTTTGCTCGGAGCTTTGGCCTTGCCGAAAACCGAAACCGAAAGGTCTGGCGCACAGCCCGTCAGCGATAGCATATTCATCGACTTTGGGCAAAGGATGCTGCGACCGGACAGGCCAAGAGTTCGACTCCGGACCACCTCCGGCGCCCTCGGACCAATCCTGTTTCGTTTTGGATCTCCAAGTGTAGGCCGCAAGCATCCAGCAGTCAGTTCTTTGACGTTTATGCGGCCCCTGTCTGACTGTGTTTTAGAAAACCGTTGCTCGGCTTCTCGTCTAACCTTTGGGATGACGGACACCGTCTCCAGCGCCGCTCAGCCTCCCGCAGAGACCACGTAACTGCCCGTGTTGCATAGTCGTTTTCCCGTCCTTCCGAAGATTGCCAGCGCCAGTGTGGATGCCAATTACGACCTCCAAGCGGCCATTCGATCCCTCTCAACCACGCAACCGCACTTTGCGGTCTGGCCAAGCCCCGCGCTGGCATTATTCTCCCCCATATCAAAGACAGGCGCGTTCAAGACACGATTCACGGGGGTTGCCGTCAGCTGCATTCGGATTCAATCTCCCCCGTTTGCGCCTAGAAAATGACACCTACCCCAAGGAAAGATTCACTATTGTGCAGTTCGTACAGTTCTGAGGCCTCGCATGGTTGCTAACATCTCCACAAGATCTGCCAACAACAAAATCCACAATGGACTACCGAGGGCTATGACAATATCTGGCGAAACTGCCGCCGGTAGCTGTGGCCCTCGGCGCGACGGTACGACCTCTTCGCAACCCACGCAACCCACGCATCCCGCGGTTTTCAAAAAAGAGTTCCAATCCTCTGCAACCATTTGCACATAGAGTTCTCCTGATAAACTGTAAACAGACCGGTACCTCCTGCTTACTAGTCCAAAGACATAATTCCGCTTACAAAAAACACCTTTCCCAGCTGGCGAGATAGACGATCGCCAGTCTGACCTTACACGCCAATGCCATAGGAGGAGATTGCCCATATCAAAGCTGAAAGAGTTGAAAGAATGCGCAAGCGCGCGG
The DNA here is from genome assembly GCA_014235955.1 of Colletotrichum sojae. Taxonomy (NCBI): domain Eukaryota; kingdom Fungi; phylum Ascomycota; class Sordariomycetes; order Glomerellales; family Glomerellaceae; genus Colletotrichum; species Colletotrichum sojae. The sequence goes on from WIGN01000056.1 coordinate 149,096, forward strand.
CCGGGGTGGATCCAACCCTGAACTTTCTTCAGCATCCCTAGAAGGGACCGTCTCCAGGGAAGGGGCCTTTGGCCGACCTTTGGCCGACCTTTCTCGAGGAATACAGTGAAGTTGTACTTGGACCCCTTGATGAAGGAACACTCGCTTTGCATTCCAAATGATCCGCACGAGTCCGTTCCGCGAAATAGCACTGCGCCAACCCCGTGACGGGAACTGTTGCGCCCGGCATCTCAAAGAAGCCGATGCGAAATGCCAGCCGCTATCATCCGCCCGTCATTCTGACTCTTCGTCTCATCTTGGCTAAGCAGCTTACAGTCTCATGACATTGGAGCTATGGCGACCAAGAGCAGGGAGCGCGAACCTGCTTGCCGTCATCTGAGCAGAACATGGCGTACTGACTTTTTATCCGTGGACCAGGACCCCTCGTCTATGAGGAGGAAACACTCCGCAAACGAAGTTCACCTCCATAAGAATCATGTCATGGGCGTTAGCGGTGCTCCCTGAATCCGGCAGGCTGCGCATGGATTTCATGGCCAGCCAAGCTCCACTAGTCGAACACTTGCAGAATGTTTGTTCGACGATATTGGACGAACGAAGGCAAGGTGGGTGATGGGGTTGAGATCTGATTCGATAAGATCTCAAGAACTCGGACCTCGAACCGTTTCAACTCCAACACCAACAAGCAGCTTCCCTGCGTGGAGAGCTGCGGCAAACGACATGGCCACACACACACTCACTTGGTTCCCAGAAACGCACACAACACGGTCACACCAAGAAAGACGACGAACAGAATTTGAGATGATTAGTGGCGGGATTTCCCACCGTTTGTTCCAACCGCATCCGCCTGGCACCGAAGCAGGCAGAAGTTTCATCCCCTACCTAGCACCGGAATTTACTCCGGGAAATACGGCCTATGGGAAGGAGCAGCCCTTTCGGCACCAGGTGAACCCGGATCGCGGCAACCTCTCAGCGCACTGCGCACGGCTTTTGTCGGCTCGATGAGGTGTAGATGATGGGTTTTGATGGGTGATCCCACGGGTTTGTCGTGATGCCGAGGCTTCATTCAGGCTTTTGCAGTATTTCTGCCCCCGCGATCGAGGATGACCCACAACTTGGAGATTCAAGTTCGGGGGATCTCTTTTAAATTCACGGACCTGTTGGTCCATGATGTCATCCCCGTTGCAGAGATGAGCAGCCTCGGGATATCACGAGATTTATAGTCGAGGAACGCCGTCGAACCGTTGATGGTGTTGAATGCAACGTTTCATGAGTTGGCCACCGTAAGATGCCTCCCGTCATCATTATCGCCGCCGCGGCTGTAAAGAGGCGATGTTCGGCATGCGGTAGATCACGGGTTACCTTTCCACCTATTGGGGATTATAAATCGGGGCAATGGGCTTGGTTCGGAGTTAGGTTGTTGAAATTACCTAGGTTGCTGCTGCTCTCTATCTTTCCTGTCTATGTGGCAGCTCCGTGTCTGGGTTGAGTCTCTCTATCTAGTGAGGCCTTCACCGCATTGCTTCATCCAATCCGTGTGTCCCGGAAACCCTTGGAAAGCTTCTATGACTAGATAGATTCCTTCCTTTTCGGTGAGATTTCTACCCTTTGTTGAATCCCCCTGATGATGAAAAGCGGCCGTGAAAAGAAAAGCAAAATGTTGTAATACATGGACGCGAGAATATGACGTGAGAATAGAATAAATGTCCCAAAATGGCGCTCATGCCGAGAGCAAATCATCGACTCCTCAGACGGGCGGAGGCTGCTGCTTCGTCAAGGCCTCCGCGGCGGCCTCCTCCTCCTCCTCCTCCTCCTCGATCTCGCGCAGCAGCCTGGCCTTGAGCTCCGCCCAGGCGCGGGGCGCGGTGAGGGTCAGGACCTCGTAGTCGTCGAGGAGGTCGGGCACGTGGCCGTCGTCCTGGAGGACGCGGGCGATCTCGGTCGACTTGTCGTCCTGGAGCTCCGTGATGTGCTCGTTGACGGTGCCCCGGGCGAGGATGCGGACGAAGTGCGAGTTCTTGATCTGGCCGAGGCGGAAGACGCGGCCCGAGGCCTGGCGCTCGGCGGCGTTGTTCCACCAGGCGTCGATGAGGATGACGCGGTTGGCGCAGGTCAGGTTGAGGGCCTGACCGCCGCACTTCATCAAGGCGACCTGGGCGAGAGATGTCAGTTCCTCGATTCTGGATGAGGATCGGCTGGTAGGTCAGGGGGAGCTTACCAGGATTTTGAGCTGCGGGCTCCTTTTGAACTCCTTGACGGCTTTGGTCTTCTCAGTGGGTGTCATGGTACCCGCCAGGTAGACAAACGGGATGTGCTCGAGGTTCAGCATGATGCCGGTCATGATCGCAGTCTTGACAAACTGGACGAAAACTAAGGCGCGGATGTGTTAGCCCGTGGATTCTGAGACAGTCTGAACTAGACAGGAGGAGGAAGGGGAGCCACTCAGTGATAATTTTGTCGTTGGGGCCCTCCTTCTGCCACTGGATGAGAATGTCCTTGACGCAGGTGATTTTGGCACTCGGACACGGGACTCCGTCAGAGTTGTTGACGCCGATGCGGACGTAGGCCTTGTTGTCCGGCTCGGTGATGGGAAGGCTGCCGTTGTAGTCGGCCCCGTACTTGGACTCGACCTTCTTCTTCGCCTCCTTCCTGAGCTGCGCGGCCTCGCTTTTCTGTTTGCGTGAGAGCTTGGTTGCTGGCTTGCCTCGATCCTCGCCGTCGTCGTTGTCGGCAGCGTCCCACATCAGGCACTCGTTCTCCTCCGATGACAATGTCTCCGCGTGTGCCCAGCCTTCCGCCTTGCCGCTGCACTCATTGACGGGGCAGTCTGTCTTCTTGAGCTTTCAAACTCTTTCCATGAAACAGGTACTGCAAAAGACGTGTTTGCACTGCGTAGAATCGGTGTTGTGTATCAGTAAACAAAATACACCATGCAAAGGAACTGGGGACCCGATAATGAACTCACCTCAAGAATCATCGGATCAATAACCCCGCCTTGCCGCTTGCACAAGCCGCATCTCTGCTCGTTGATGAGCTTCTCCGTACTGGTGAGCTCCAGCAGCTTGGCCAGGGAGAAATCTTTTCCAAAGTCTGATACGCCGAAAGCATCCATGTACTGGTGATCTTCCGCGGACGTCTCGATCGGCTGGGGAGCTCGCTGGGCGGGCTGCTTCTCCTTGGTCTTCCCGACCTTCTTCTTCTTCTTCTTCTCACTCTTACTGTCAATGTTCTCTTCCTCATCATCTGAGTCGGCTGGTTGCACGGGAGCTTCGCGTCGCTGAACGCGCGTTCCGATCTGATGGTAGACGAATTTCTTGCCCTCGACCTCCCGCAGGGCAGCCGCCATGCCTTCTATCACGCGCGGCTGGACGTCTCTTCTGACACATTTCTCCAAGCAGTAGGGATGAGAAATGGCTTGGCGCCGTCTGAGAGTGGCGATGATTGACAACTGAGGATGGACATTGTCGTAGTACTTTCCAATGGCGCTTTCGTCCGGGCTTAGCTCCGTGGCTCCAAAGTGAAAACAAAGTGCCAATGACTTACTCGTAAATGATTCTCTCCTCCGTTGAGAGATCGACCCACTGGTCTCCAGGATGAAGCTGAGGCAGATCTAACATCTTCCGTCCCAGGAAGTCGTCTTCCTCGGTCCTGCAGATTGTCAGTCATCGCCAGTTTTCGGAAGTCTAAACCCCCAACCAAGCCTACCGTCGATAAGAGACTAGATTCACCAACGCATCGAGCTTTGCAGAATCAGTCTTCTGGAAAGATGTTAGCGATGATAGGCGCCGGGTCAGCAAAGGCGAGAATAAAAATGTACCGTGTTCAAGAAATCTTTGACGAAAGCCTCCTCTGTGGAGATCCCCTCTACTCCGATTAGCTTCAAGTAGGGAAAGAGTTCTATTCGGTCAGTCAGTAAGTGCATAATCATCATTCAGCTGCCAGGAAAGCTCACCTCGTCCACGATTGACCAATGGAGTTCCGCTAAGGCCCCAGACATGCTTGGAGCGCAGTTGATGGGCAGCGAAGCAAGCTATAAGCTCTGTCAAAATGTCTCATGTCATTGGAGATAGACTCAAACGTACTCCGTGATGCCAAGTTCTTGATCTGGTGGACCTCGTCTAATATCACCCGGTACCAGTTGATATGGAACAGGTCTCCGACCAGAGCTCTGAACTGCTTGCTGTACTCGGCTGGATTCTTCCCGTGCTTTTCTGCTAGATCGTCCAAAGTCTCCGTGGAGGGGAAACCGGCAAGGAGCTCCCTGTAGGTAGTGAGACTAGGATATTACGTTAGTGTTAGAACATTTGACATATTCGGCATATACGTAGCGCAGAGACGGGGACTTACACAATCTTGAAGGTGGCAATCTTGCCGACGGAGAGAGTGTTTCTACTCTTGCGGAAGACGTAGACGTCATCCTCGTTGATGACTTCGAGGTGCTTCTCAATCTCCTCGGCCCACTGGTCCGCAACGACTTGGCTTGGAAGGACTACCAGAGTAGCGCCGCTCCACTCAGCCACGTCCTTCTTATCGGGCGGGTTCCCGACCACACAAGAAAGCGACACAACAGTCTTTCCCATACCAGGAACGTCTGCCAAGACGCCTCCATAGGGAGGCATCTCGGCGTTTTCTCGCTTGACCATCCAAGCAACTGGCGTAAGCTGCCAGTCATGGATTTTTGACTTCATTCCTTGAATCTGATAGGATGTTTCGCCGAAGCATTTGACCTTGCCGTACCCGAGGATCTTGGCGGCCTCCTTGGCATCCCTTCGCTGTGTCGTGCGATGTCGGTTATCTTGGCCGTATGTCCTCTGTGCCGAGATCTGCTTGTTCCGGGCATTCTTTGTGACGCGCTGCTGTGAAGAGGCTGGGATAGCGCCAGCAGAGGCGGATTCGGACACGTTGGATATGGCGTGAAACATTTCGGCAGCTTGGCCAATGGCCTCATTTTGGTTCGACTTCGCGTGAGCTCGTTGCTCCGGTACTGGCTTTTTGCCCTTCGAAGGAGCTCTTCTTCTCTTCGGTTGAGGCGGAGCAATGTCCAGCTCGCCGTCTGCAGTCCGTTTGTTCTTGGTTTTCTCAGTCCTTATGTGCTCCTTCAGGACTTCGTGTTTCTTCGCGTGAACCCGGGCGACGTATTCTTTCGCGGTTTTTGCCGCAGGCCCCCTCCGGTGTTTTGGGTCTTTGCTCAACCCATCTACCAAGTCGTTGGGTGTCTCTTCCGTGTCTTGGTCTATCACTGTCTCGCCATCCTCGGTATCTGAGTCACCGAGAGGCTCCCCGTTGGGTTCGTAATCAGTGTCATCGTTCGGTTTCTCGTCATGGTGTTCCTTTTCTCCAACGAACAAAGCCTCGGGACCAGAAGGATCATCTTGCATGGCGTCTGCTGGGCAGTTCTCAGTCGCATCTTGCAGAAGCTGTATGCGAGCAGCCTCGTTGTCTCCGGAGCTGTTGCATGGGCTGTCGGCGGTCTTGAGAGACATGATGTGTTGTATCAAGTGGATAGAGTATGAGAGGGAGGAGGTTGGATCGTGGAGGTTCTAGGTAGGTAGGTCGGTTTATATATTGGAGAAGTGGAAAGACTACCGGAGAAGGCGAGCAGATACGGAAGGTGCCTCTTCTAAGGAAGGCGCTTTCATGAAGTGCAGAACACAAGAAAGGAAAGGGTGCGAGTCTGGCTGCTACTGCCTAAGCAAGATGAATCAATAGCCACAGGCATTGCTATTGTCCGTCATCGTCACTGTCGTCCACTATTCTGACTATAGTCCGTTATTGTTGCTACTGTCACCACTAGTATAGCTAAGGATGTAGGCAACAAAAGGAACGACAGCAGTGGTTTGACTAGTGCAACGCCGAAAAGGAGTATGAGTTGCCGCAGTCCTGCGGGTGGAATCGGCCTCCTTCCGGAACAATATCCCGAACCGGCTCAACACAGTACCCACTTTATTGCCGTTGAACCCCGAGGTCGAATAACCCATGCTTCGCTTCCGGCCGGGTGCATCTCGGGTCTCGTTGGATAAGGGGAAAAGTTCTGACAAAACCCTTCATTATTCGATACCTGTCCCTGGCTGGTGGTCCAGACTCCATGGACGGCTGACCGAGGCCTGAAAAGATGAATTCACATGGAACCCAACCATGACTCGTCGTCTCTACATCAAACTCGGGTCTTCCTGCTGTTTCCCTGAAGAGCATCTACAATTTCGATGATATTTTGCCAATCGAGGGCGTTTTTCATGGCCTCGCCCGAAAACCCTGAGTTCTTGCAGTGCTTACTGCCTATCTGAAATCGCCTAGGTAGAGCAAGGAAAACGCAGATACCCAAGGAGAAAGCTCCTCGAGCGCTCCCAGCATACAGCACTTCATCATCGGAAAAACAGTCCGACGGAGCATTTTTGACATCCTCCTAAGCGACCGGCTTTTCCGGTCTCCTGTCTCCATCTTATTATCTCTCGTCCATGCGCAGGCTCGGAAGCGACCCAGTTCGTCGGCAAGTGGGAGGCAAGTCCAACCGATATACTGGGCCCTTGTCCCTCGCTCCGCGATGATCCATCCGTACGGCCCACTTCCATACCTGGATCCGCGCCTTTTGCGAGATTCATGGGACGAACGCCCACTCGGCTTTTGCCTGCAGATCCCTGCAGAGCCTCCGTCAAAGTGGCAGCTTGAAACGAATCGGCGCAAGGGTTTATCTTTATCTCGAGCATCGCCATGCTGCGTGATGGGACGGGCGGGTCCATGGGTGGGCATCCGTAGCGTGTCATCGCGGGTCAATCTCACCCCTTCTGCGTGGATATCGGACATGGAGGCTGAAAAGAAATTTCTGTGTTGATCTCTGGGCCATGGGCTAGGGGAGATAAACAGGGAGACACCGGCAGAAGCTGCTTGGCATGGTTTAACGTCACGGTATAAGTAAGCTTGACTTGCTCCATGCAGGAATTTGAGACGAGTTAAACCAGATTGCCGGGCTTGTCTGACTGATGCTCATCACTGCAGATCCTGTCCAAGATCTGCAAAGTCTCTCGTTAAGCATGAAGTCGTCCACTCTTTTCGCTCTCAGCTCGGCCGCTGGCCTGGCTGCCGCGTCGCCTTTCCTCTCTCACCCCTTTAACGGAACGCACCCACAGCCTCACAATGGAACATTCTCCAACTCTACCTGCACCTCGCTCAACCAGAGGAAGGCCTGGTTAGTTGAACCGTGCAGACTCTAGCATCAGGATCGTGGCTTTAGTGGCTCTGACGCTGACTGCTACGACCCAGGCACACTCTGAGCAATGACGAGAAATCCGACTATCTCCAGGCCGTCAAGTGCCTGATGACGTCCCCCGCAAAGAGCGGCATCACCGGCGCCAAGACACGATGGGACGAACTCCATTCGTGCCACGTCGAGCAGTCCAACTTCATCCACGGAGTCGGGTAAGCCTCCATCTCACCTCGCTCCTTTCGTCTCCCAAACTGACTCCAACTGCCTGCAGTGCATTCCTCCCCTGGCACCGTCTCTACCTCCGCCTCCACGAGTACCTCCTCCAGAGCGAGTGCGGCTACAAGGGCGCCCTTCCCTACTGGGACGAGCAGCGCGACCTCGAGGTGCTCGGCGGCATCGAGAACGCCTCCGTCTGGGGCTCCGACGAGTACAGCTTCGGCACGAACGGCGTCGAGACGGAGACGGGCGACCCGGGCTGCGTCGTCGACGGGCCGTTCGCCAACACCACGCTCCGCATGGACCAGGTCTGGGGCGTCGATTACTACGACGAGTACTGCCTCTCGCGGCGGTGGAACCAGACTGCTTGGGAGTTTGCGAACCAGACCAATGTCGATGCGTGCTTTGTCAAGGAGACATACGATGAGGCCAACTTTTGCTATGTTGATTCGCCTCACTCGTGTGGTCATCTGGCCACCGGCGGGACCGTAAGTTACATTCTTTTTTGGAGACACTTCGGTTACTGATAAAAACTCTTCGTAGATGGAGAACCAGAACGCCAGCCCCGGCGACCCCGTCTTTTTCCTGCACCACGCGAACCTGGACCGTCTCTGGCAGAAGTGGCAGGAGGCCGACCTCCCGGCCCGCCTAACGGATATGAGCGGCTCTATCATCCCGCCCGAGTTCATCATGAAGCAGAACCGCTGGCTGTACCCGTCCAAGGCCTACACCGACTACGACGGCAACCCGGGCAACGTCACGACGCTCAACCACGTGCTCTGGATGGGCGGCATTATGCCCAACAGGACCATCGCCGAGGTCATGGAATTGAGGGGCGAGGTCAACTGCGCGGAGTATATCGACGCTGAGTACTAGGCAGTGGGTGACGTGCGGACTTGTGCGGTGCCTTGGTTAGTGCTTCTGGCAACTGGGGTGAATTGAACACTGGCACGCAAATGTTTAATCCCACGGATGATCAACTCACGTAATATTTGAACTGATTCTGAATTCGATACCAATATAATCTTGCCTTCTTCTCCATCCTTCTATCTATGCTCAGGGCATCTTGAGCTTCAAGTAACCTTCCGTATCGTGCTTGTCCCCAGTATCACCGTTCCCATCTGCCGAGTCGCCCAGGGCGTCCCTCAGTCCCCTCGTCGCCCTCTCCCCCAGAGCCGACAGGCTTCCCATGCCCAACATCTCAAGCACACTAATGTCGAACCCGAACGCCCCCTTCCACCAGCTGCGCATCTCCACCGCCACCAGGCTGTCCAGCCCAGCGTCCTGGAGTGACATCTGCACGTCGATTTCCTCCTCATCCTCCGCGGGCTTAAGCAGCAACCTGAACAGCTGTGCAGCGATCTGGCGAGCCAGGAATGTGGGCACGCTCGGCGCCGACAGGACGCCCGGATCGACGACCGCCGACTTGACGAACGCTGCCAACGCGGTGGAGCCGGACGCAGCACCGCCGACGACCGCGTCCGCGGCCCCGTCTAAGTTATAATACACACCCATCCGTCTGTCGTCTTTCCAGATGACGCGGTTCGAGGGGTCCGACAGCGGGGTGACGCTGCGATGTCCGAGGACCAGCTGAGACTGGCTGACGAAACCGGATCCGGAGCCGTCGAGTGGGGCCGATCCCGGCCGGCTGTCCCCGGTGAGCACGGCCGCAACCGCGTCGAGCAGCTGTGGGATTTTAACGCCGTACATCCCCTGCCCCACAAGCTTCTCCATCAGCGCGGGGTTGTCGGCGAGGTACCCATAGTCCAGCATCGCACCGACGTCAAGCACCGCGGCGCTGAGCCCAAGGCCGCGACGGTACTGCGCAAACGCGTCGAGGAACGTGTTCGCGCCGGCGTAGTTGGCCTGCCCGCGCTGTCCCACAACGCCGCTGATGGACCCAAAGAGCAGGAAGAAGTCGAGATCGAGGCCGGCATTCAGCGCAGCAGAGTGCAGGTTCCACGTCCCGCGGACCTTGGGCGCCGCGGCGGCGGTCCAGTCGTCGTGCGACATGGCTGGGAATCCTGCGTCCCGGAGGACCATGGACATGTTGACGATGCCACGGACCGGGCCTAGTTCCGACGCTACGGATATTGCGCGCTTGACGTCTGCGGCGGAGGTTACTGTGCCTTGGACCGCGGTGGCGGAGCAGCCCTGCTCTTTCAGCTCGGCGAAGAAGCTTCGGGTTCTTGCGGCGTCGGAGCACTGGCGGGAGAGGTAGACGAGATGTCTCGCGCCGTGCTCGACCATCCAGTTGGAAAGGATGCGTCCGAGCCCACCGAGACCTCCGACGAGAAGATAGCTGGCGTCGTGGTCGAACCGAGGCTTGACGTGTTGGTGCTGGGCCGCGGTAGAGGTCTCGTACAAGCCATCCATCTTCAGTACGATCTTTCCGATGTGCTGCCCTTTTTGCATGTACCGGAAGCACTCCTCGACCGTTTCGGCTGTGAAGATCTTGATGGGCTTGATCGGCGTGATGTGCCCTTGCTCGTACAACTCGACAATCTTCTCGAAGAGCCTGTTTACATGCAAGAATTAGCTTCAACTACACAACGGAAAGGGACTAGCAGATCTTCTTACCGGTTCCCCTCCTTCGGCTTCACGTCGATGAGATGCCCGAGATCTACCCCGTGGTAGCTCCGGTTCGGGAGGAACCCATTCAACGCGATCTTCCCGTTTCCAATGAGGTCGCGCTTCCCTATCTCAATCATCTTGCCAAACTCTGCCACACAGCCCCAAGATGCGTGAAGCAGCTCGCCGCTGAGCGAGTTGAGCACCACGTCCACTCCTCTACCTCCCGTGGCCGCGAGGACGTCCAGAAGGAACGACGCATCGCGCGAGTTGAAGATGCGGTCCCGCGGGATCCCGAACGTCGAGCCGAGATACTGGACCTTCTCCTCGTTTCCCACGGTGCAGAACACCTCCGCCCCGACCATCTTGCAGATCTGGATCGCTGCGATGCCGACGCCGCCGCACGCCGAATGGATGAGGACTGAATCGTCTGCTGTCAGGCGGGCCACATCTAAGAGACCGTGGACCACGGTTGAAAAGACGCAGGGCATCGTCGCCGCCTCCTCGAAGCTCAAAGCGTCCGGTATTTTGGCGCACAGCTTCTCCGAGATGATGAGACCCGTCGAGAAGCAGCCGCCGCCAAAGGCAAAGACCCGGTCGCCTGGGATCATTTCCTTCACTTCGGGGCCAACGGCGCGGACGATGCCCGCCGCTTCGAGGCCGATGGCGGTGAACTTGGAGTCCACGATGCCCATCGCGACGAGAATGTCCTGCTACTCGTTAGAGAACCACTATTAAAACTCCCAAAGGGATGAGAGAAGACGTACCCTGAAGTTCATGCCCCCAGCGCGGGTCTCCACGACGACCTCGTCATCCACCAGGGGTCTCAACTCCCGCGGCGTCCAGGCGAGTGTGTTCAGACGACCATATCTCCCAATCTGGAGATCCGCAACCGTTCGGCCGGCACCAATGTCCTCTATACTCTCCGAGACGGGCCGATGGAGCTCATCCGAGACGCTGACGGGGTGCACCCGCGAGATGTGCACGGCGCCGCTGTCAATAGCGTACTCGTACTCGGGCCGGCGGTCGTCAGCGCTCTTACGCTGCTGGGAGAACTTTTCAAACACGCGGGCGACCGCCGGCATGCAGAAGGCGACGTCGTCGACCTCGCATGTCACGAGGTCCAGGCCGAGCTCGCTCCGGACAGAGCGCGTTGCGCCGATGGTCTGGCCCCAGCGCGGGTCGGAGCATCGCAGCTGCGAGGATCTGGTCAGCCAGAGGATGCCGCCGCCTGCGTCTGACGCCCCGGCGACGAGGGCTTGGAAGGTCCTGAGGTTCTCCGGGGTTATGTTCTCGAAGAAGGGGGTCTTGAGGTCGAGAGTGGCAATTACGTTGGCCGTGGCAGGAGGGAGACCCTGTGAGATGTCGTGAAGAGTTACTTGGAATTTGCTTTGTGTGAGTTCGGTCTTCAACTCCGTAGCGATGTCGATCGACTCTGCATCGTGGAGAACTGTGACCGTGTCAATGTCCGCCTTTTTTTGGGTCGGTGTGGCCGTCATGAAGTTGAGAAGATTATTCGGGCGATCAGCATCCTGAGCAACGTTTTCCAACCCCTCAAAACGAGCCTTCCTCAATTCGGCATCCCATCTCTCAGGGGTAACGTGCGGCTGATCCGGCCTGCCATCCTCCGCGCCCAGCCACCAGCCAGGAAGCACGCCCATCACAAAGTTCATCGGGAGCGCATCGTGCGAGAGCTCCTCCATGTATAGTCGACCCTCGGGACAGAGCAGTTTCCTCACGTTGGTCAAGGTAGCCTGCAGGCTGGGGGTCGCGTGCAGGACGTTGGCCGCAAGGACTAGGTCATACGACTCCGGCTCGAAGCCTTGCTCGACGGGGTCCTTGGAGATGTTGAGAGCCTTGAAGGACATGCGAGGGTAGTCTTTGAAGCGCTCCTTGGCGGCGGAGAAGAAACCCGCCGAGATGTCTGTGTAGGTGTACTCGGAGTACAGCAGGACGCCGGTCGGGCCTCGGAGCCACTCCAAGACTTTGTTAGTAGTTCCTCCGGTGCCGGCCCCGATCTCCAGAATTCGTAGGTTGGGCCTGGAGTGCCCGAGTGATTGGAAGAGACTCGCTCGGTCGGTGATGTTGAGCGAGTTGTAGACGTTGGTCAGAACGTCGTTGGGCATGAGAACTTCCAGTGACTCGGTCTCGCAGCGGAAGATGGGAACGATGTTGTCAAGTACTTGCTTCATCGCTGTTGCAAAGGAGGCAAAAGGCCCGAAACTCAAGACGTCTTCAAACGCCGTGCCTGCGTCCATGATCCTGGCCGGCTGTGACTGCTTCTTCATCCACTCCCGGAACCTTTCCAGGTGCGGCAATGACGTCTCTACGCCTTCCAACCGCTCTAGAGCCCACCGAACGCAGTTTTCAGCGAGCTCTTCAGAATGTACGAGTGCACTCTGCTCCGGATGTGGCCGCACAAGATCCGAGAGCGCCAGGAAGTCAACGTCAGGCTGCCAAAATATCCGCGCGCCAGCGTGCGGATCCGGATCCTCCTCGGAGACATCACCCTCGAGCGGACTGAGCTTCACGCCCGAGAGCGCGAGAACGACTTCGCTATCCGCACCGACGCCCTCCCCACCGCCGCAGATCAGTCCGCGCGGGGTCCGAACAGCCTCGACCTCCATCCGGATCTCGGACCCGCAATCGCGGATCTCAAGAGTTTCGATGAAGGTTGGCACGTTCATCTTGTCAAGCGAGTGGCCTACTCCCCTTGCGGCAGCGACGCTGAAGAGTTGCAGGAAGAAGTCGACCTTGGTCGGGTGCACCGCGTAGTACGACTCGTCGTCCTCGACAGTGTGTTTCGCAGTGCCGCCGGACCTGTTGTTGGTCGGGGAGCAGGCGACGTCCGCGAGACCTTGGAAGCAAGGGCCGTAGTTGGCGCCGACGTTGCGGAGGGCTTGGTACCACTTTCCCGGCCCGACGGCCCGTGATAGCTCGGAGGGCGGCTTCGCCTTACGGCTGCTGCTCTCCTCGTCGATGCCTTTGACCTGGCCGCTGCAGTGCTTCAGCCACGACAAGCCGTTGTGCGACGAGATTGCAAAGTCCCACCACGCACCGTCGAGACTGTCCGTGAGCCTCTCGCGCTTGAGGCTGGTGACAATCTCAACGGCTCTGTTCTCCTGAAGCACCATGGCCATGTCGATGACGACGTTCCTCATGGCGAAGCCAGCGTACGCACCGTCGTGGAGTTGCCGCGCCGCCTCGCCGGCCATCCCAACGTACCCCGCGCAGGGGAAGATGACGTCGCCCTTGATGTAATGATCCCGGATCCAGGGGACGCGGTCGAGCGCGAGCACGTTGCGGAACGCCGGTTCGTTGCCGCTGCTTTCTGGAATCCGAGTCCCGAGGAGCTCGTGCTTCGGGAACCGGCGGAGCCGCCACGCGTCCGAGACGCGGCTTGAAAAGAGGAGCGAGTGGTCGTGCTGCCAGGGGTACGACGGCAGGTCTGGGACCACACGGGCGGTGCCGTGGGGGTTCGCGAGGCCCTCGAGGTGGACGGGCACGCCGTGCTGCCAGAGCTGGCCGAGGGCTGTAAGAAAGGTCTCCGTGGCGTTCTTGGAGCGGACGAGGCATGATGCGTAGGAGTGGTCGACGGCCTCCTTTGAAAGAATTTGTCTGACTGGGCCGGCCAGGGCGGGGTGCGGCCCGACCTCGAGAAACACGAGCTTGTTGCTTCCCTGGCTCCGGTGATCCTTAACCAGGTTTGCTACAGCCGAGTTGAAGAGGACCGGAGACTCGAGGTTCGAACGCCAGTACTTTGCCCCAGTAGGATCCTGGAAAGGAAGTTTCTCTCCGGTTACTGACGAGTAGAATAGTACTGCGGATTCTTCTCGGACTATCGAGTCGTCGATGTAAGGGGACGTCAGGGACAAATACTTCTCCCCTACTTCCTGCATGTGTTGAGAGTGGTAGGCCCTCTCGACCTTGAGTAGACGCGCAAGGACATCAGGGTTCGCCTCGCGGATGCCTGAAATGACCTCTTCTACAAGATCCGCGTCCCCTGAGATGGTCACGCTCGACGGAGAGTTCTCGCAAGCGATGACGACGCCGGTCTGGAGGAACGGCGAGGTGGCGGCCCGGCCCATTCCCACCGCGGCCATGGCGCCAGGCCTGGTAACCTCGCCGGAGACGACGCCACGATAGTACGCCGCGACGATGACCTCCCTCGCTGCCAGCTTTCCAGAAGCATACGCAGCCGCCATCTCGCCGGAAGAGTGGCCGACGACAGCAAAGGGCTCCACGCCGGCTGCGACCCGGAGAGCGTCTACCAACGCAACCTGGACGGCGGTGCAGACAGGCTGGGACAGGTACGCCTTATGGAGGTCGCTGGACTCGGCCGGCCGGAGCAGCTCCTCGGAGATGGTCCAGGACGGACCGTCAGACAGGAGGCTCAGAGCCTTGTCCATCTGTGCGATGGACCGAGCGAACACGGGGCTGCTCTGAAGCAACTCGGCGCCCATTTGCGCCCACTGTGCCCCCTGTCCCGTGAAGACGAGGACGAGATCCGCCGCAGAGGTTGGCGCCTTTGCGAACGGCGACGTATTCAGCTCCGCTCCGTCCTCGAATACGGAAAAGGCCCGGTGCGGGAGATGCGTCCGTCGGCATGACAGGGTGTACGCGACGTCGTCAAGGGATTTGGGGTGCTCGCGGATATAGGTCTGGTTATTGACGACCTGGCGGCGCAGCGAGTCCGCCGTGTTGGCCGAGTACACCATCAGATGCGCCATCTTCGTCGTTGTCGTCGACGCGACCGAGGGCTCTGAGACCGGCGACGGAGGTGTCCCCAGGAAGCTCGCGGCCGACTCGACGACGCAGTGGACGTTGGCGCCGCCGATGCCGAACGAGTTGACCGAGGCCCGCTCGGCCCGTTCCGCCGGCCAGGGGGTCGGCTCGACGGGAACAATAAGCTTATTCTCGGCAAACGGGATCTTCGGGTTCGGCACGTCAAACTTGATGTTGGGCGGGATCGTGCGGTTCTCGAGGGCGAGGACAGCCTTAATCAACGACGTGATACCGGACGCGCCCTCCGAGTGTCCGATGTTCGGCTTACACGACCCGATGTGAACTCCGGCGCCGCCGAATGCAGAGGCGACGGCCGCCGTCTCGATGGGATCGCCGGCGGCGGTGCCGGTGCCGTGGCACTCGACAAACCCCGTTTCGGCGATCGCCGGACCCAATACCCCGGCCGCGGCGTACGCCCGCCGGATCATGGCCTCGTGGCTCTCGAAGCTCGGCGTCGTCAAGCTCGGCGTGCTGCCGTCGGCGTTGCTCGCGGTGCCGCGGAGAACGGCCCGGATCGGGTTTCCGTCCCGGAGCGCGGCGGGCAGGCGCTTGATATACACCACATTGACGGCCTCGCCGCGGGCGTACCCATCAGCAGCGGCATCAAAGGTCCGGCACGACCCGCCGGGTGATAGGACGCCCTGCTCAGACATGCTGACGAACAGGCCTGGCGCCGTGATGAGGTTCGACCCGCCGACGACAGCGGCCTCACACTGGCCGTGCTGAATCGCCATGCACGCCTCATGCAAGCCGATGAGAGCCGACGAGCAGCCCGTCTTGAGCGTCAAGCTAGGCCCGCTGAGGTCGTACTCGTACGCAAGCCGGTTCGAGAGCATGAAGTCCCCGTAGCCGGTGATCTTGTACTGGCCAACGACCTCGCTGTCCCGCGTCAGCGTCTCCAGCCAATCCTCGCCGAACGTGCCGACGAAGGTGCCGATGGTTCTGCCACGCCAGGCCGTCTCGCCGGCGCTCTCGAGGCACTCGCGCGTCAGCTCGAGGAGCAGGCGCTGCTGCGGGTCGGCGCGCTCAACCTCGTTGCGAGGCATGCGGAAGAAGGTCGTGTCGAGGGCGGCGAGGTCGACCGAGTCGTCGAGGAAGTAGCCGTGCCGCGTCTTGATGTGGCCCGGCTTGCCCGACTTGGAGTAATACGACTCCGCGTTGAATCTCGTCTCGGGGATGGGGCCCCGCGCGTCCTTCTTGTCTATGAGGAAGTCCCAGAACTGCTGGGGCGTCGCGATGCCGCCGGGGAGTCTCAGGGCCATGCCGCAGATGGCGATGGGCTCGGCCGCGCCCTCTGGGGTGTTGGACCAAGATGGTTGGCTATTGAGCTTGGGGTTTACTGAGGTCAGCTACATCGTATCGTGATATCTGGTGGATGCCAACCTCGGAAGAGTCCGTAGACGCGTCTAGAAAAGGCGCCATGGTGGTTCAAGATGGTTGAATAATGGGTTCCCTATGTTGAAAGGGCAAGTATTTGTTTCGAATCTTCAATAAGGTAGTTCAGCGTTAAGGAGACAAAACCTGTTCCTACCACGTCTGCATGTCATGAACCCCACGAGAGCGGGAGTAGCCCGTTCATCTCTTCTTGTATTCCGGGCCCTTGCTTTTGAGGCACAATAACATCACGTCTTCTAGAAAACCCATCCCTCTAGTCTTGGTTTGGTCACCCGTAACCTGCAATTGCCCGATCAGAACTCGTCGCTAACGCCCAAGAAAGACCAAGAAAGGGAGGGCCTCTGCCAAACGCCGTTGAGCGTTGCAGTGCGTCGACGGCACGAAACGAACTATTGGATGACACACGGCGAGCAGCCGAAGCTGAACAGTTTGATACGTCCAGAGTTGATCATAGAATCCCACGTAAGCTCAACCTGTAAGGCTGGCATGCACGGGATGCAGGGACGATCTAGGTTCACACGTAAGCGGCTTCCTTCTCGATAGAGAGTGCCCACGTCGTCGCGCAGGTCAGGGGAGAGGACGGATCGAATCTGACCGCCCGTTTGATGGGCGATAAGACGCTTCGGGCCGTTGTAAGACTGTGTGTTACGTGAGTTTGGTACTGGGTTAATTGGGTTAAACTTGATGACAACTAAGTCCTGTCTAGGTACTTACGGCAGACTCCATTCGAGGTCCCCTTCACAAGTCGCCCGTCTCATATGCGTCCGTTGGAGACTATCAGGTCAGCCTGGTTCAACTGACTGAGACATAAAAGAGGACGGACTCTCTAGCTCGCGTTATCGGGACTCGGCGTTCGGGGATCAAAACGGTCGTTGATACATACCGTTTCCGGTAATATAAGGTACCAGGCAAACAAACAACGAGCTTCGGGAATTCCAAGCGCCGCGTGTGGCGGAGCTCCTCCGAAATTCTGCCCACACTTCGGCGCTGGTCGGCTACCCGGCTAAAGTGTCAAGAACCATAAGAACCAATCCGGACTCTGCGCTCCGCTTCCGGCTCTGCGCAATTGCGCGGGTAGCTAGGGCTCTCGGGAGGAACTAGCTGTATCGCTTGTATCTGTTGACGAAAAGGAACGAGAAGAGGGGGGGGATATAGCTGGCTAGATTGACCATAACGACGACTGGGTATGAGGTGCTGTCAGATCTCAATGAGGCCGATTGGCCGCGGTACGCAACCCGACCACCCGCTTGCGCATTGTATGTAGGCGAGCAGGCTAGTCTCGGGGGGCATGCAAGTCTCCCTCTTCCTCTAACGGTGGTGTGTAGATGTGAGGCCTAGGGTATGGCGCCAATGAGCACATCAGACGTGTCGATGCTGCATACTAACACATGCCAATGGATTGCAAACACGATGTCACCCGGTCCGTGTGAGGAAGACAGACAGGGGGAAGACAGACAGGGGGAAGACAGACAGGGGGAAGACAGACAGGGGGAAGAGACATTCCTAAGCGCTTACGCCCGGCCGTTGGGATGAAGGATTCGATCGCAGACGTACCAAACAACCAGGGTACGGGGAAAACGTAATCATTCAAGGCATTTGATCGGTATCTCGTTCAATAGAAAAGCAAAAAAGCACATTGCATGATGCACGTCAACCGCACGCTCTCGACCAACGCCAGTCTCCAGATGCTACCACTCAAACTTGGGTATCGCCCCCCCTCCCACTTCTCCTCATCGTCTCTTCAGACAGCGTAAGCTGTTGTGCCTCCCGTTCAAGCCGACAGCGGCTTCTGGCCACTCCAAAAGTGCATCTTGCCGTACGCGTGGACGTTGGGATCCCTCATGGCGTTGCGGCACTCGGCGAACAGCACCTCCATCTGCACCTTGCTCCATCCGAGCAGCTCGAAGTGGATGGCGCCGACGGCGGGGAAGAACTCCTCGCACGCCGTGCGGTAGTACATCCCCACAAGGCGCATCGTCCTTAACGCGGATTAGCCATGGTTCTAGGCGTCCAGGAGCCAGATGTCACCGAGAGGCAGATTAGTACTCACTTGTCCTTGGGCCACGTCCCGTATGGCAGCTTAACCGTTCGATGCTGGATGTTGACAAAGCCGGCCTGCTCGAGGTACTGCCGCCCAAAGATGGCGGCGTGCGAGTTGGTGCCGAACTTGCCAAACGCCTCGACGAGGTGGTTCGTAAAGCGGACGAGCGGCCAATCCGGCGGCAGCGTTCCGTCGTCGCAGTGCACCTGGCCGTCAACGTCCTGCAGTTCGACCCAGCCGCCGGGTCTGATGTGTCTGCGGAAGGGGTCAGTACAGTTGTCGTGGTGGGGATCTGATTCTAAACAGGCCGCAAAGGTGACATACTCGTATGCGTTCTTCAGCAGGTCCACTGGGGATTTGAGGATGGGCACCATGTTGCGCAGGTGCACAAAGTCGAAGTCTGACCCGTTGAGCCAAGTGTCCTCGACGTCGTCGACGAGGAACCGGACGTTCGGCGGCACCCAGATAGGTTGGATGGGACTGAGGTCGAGGCCGGTGATTTCGGCGCTGGGATACCTGTCTCCCACTGCGTTTCCCTCGTCAGCCACTGATATGCGTGCTTCTTGCTGCTTCGAACGATTACTCCCACTCCGTTCATCCCCGAAATGTCTGCGGAGACTCACTCTCAATCGCCCATATCCCCGTGCCCGTCCCCAGGTCAATGACCTTGTTCGGATGGTCCCCGATCGGCGCGAAGAAGAGCTGCCCGTCCGTGACCTCGAGCATCATGGCGTGCAGCATGTCCTCGCGGTTCTGCTCCGTCTCGTCGTTGGGGATCGGGTACCGCCCGTGACGGAACTTGTGGTACCGCCGCCCGTTCTTGAAGCTGTGCTCGTAGACGCTCGAGCTGAGCGACGTCGAGTCCGTCCGGTCGTCGCCCCCGGCCCCGCCGTCGCTGCCGCCGTGCGCCGACTCGCCGTCGAAGATGCTCGGCTCGAACTCGTCCTCGTCGTCGGCGCCGCCGGCCTCCAGCGACACCTGCGCCCCGACCGCTATCTCGCCGCTACCGCCGCCGACACTGGTGGGATCGTTCGGTGCTGTCGTCGAGGCTTCGGTTGCTACCGCGGGCGTCTGGTTGGTGCTGGATGCTCCGGCGGCGGTCACTGTGCCGTCAGTGTTACGATGCTGCTGACTTTCGGGAATGACTCGCACAGGACGACACCCTCGCATTCCGCTACCGCGACTCTGGGTACACAAGGTTCTGACTTACCGCCGGATCGGTCGCGTCGAGGGCTACCTCGAGGACTGCCGCTGGGGCTCCCGGGCTTGCTTCCCGCGCCCATCGTCGCCTCTTTTCGTTGTTTGTTCTCAGAAGCTCATGTAAGGTCAACAGGTTCGGTGTTTGACTCTTCGGTGTTCTGGTGTGAGTTCTCTTCTTTGGCCGAAGGAGACGTCGAGGGGTGAGGGAGGGGAGACCAAAATGTCGAACGGATCGCTCGGTGCGACACTGCGTGGTATTACGTTGGTCCTCCCACAGCTCTACTTCCGGGGTCGTCGTCCCTTTTTCGGCCGAGCTCAAGCCTGGATGAACCCTGATTTAAGTTCCGACCAGACTCGCCTGGCGTGCCACAGACGTCAAATTGCGCGGGGGCAGGGGGAGGTTGGTTTGTGTTTGCCCGGTGCGCTCTGAGGCCTGGGCTCCTGTCGTCTCTCTTCGCTTATTTCCGTTGCTTCTGGGGAGAGAAAGCAGGGCTGAGAATGACTCGACGATGGTATTGAGTATGATCCTAGTCCTATGCTGGTGGTCTGGAGATCGGACAGGAT
The DNA here is from genome assembly GCA_014235955.1 of Colletotrichum sojae. NCBI lineage: Eukaryota > Fungi > Ascomycota > Sordariomycetes > Glomerellales > Glomerellaceae > Colletotrichum > Colletotrichum sojae. The sequence continues at coordinate 169,066 of WIGN01000056.1, forward strand.
TAAGACTGCAAGGCGATCCGGGGGTCAATCAAGGCAAGGGGCAGCAAGGAGAAGAAACGCCTCATGGAATCAGTGAATGGACATCCGGGAAGCTGGGTCTTTTCAAGTCTCGAAGGGGAGAGTCAAGCCCGATCACAAGCATCAATCCATGGACGAAATAACGCCAGAGTCTCAGAAAGAGGCCCTGCCGACGTAAGACACGCACGAGAGAGAGCTAGTGCGCGGAATAGCGCGCCCAGGAACGGGCAAGGTTCGAGCGAGCGGACCGGCTGCTTTAGCTATTCCTGTGCCCTTTCTTCTTTCCCTTGAAGGGGGCCCCCAAAGTCCGACTCGACCAGTTGTGATCAGGGACTCGGCCGGGCGATGTTTCCCTCCTATTCATCTTGCTTGCAACCTCGAGATCAAAGGCTACTACCCCTCATGTCCGGTATTGCAACCGTTGTCACACTCGCGAAGACGCCCCTGGAAAGCCCCCTGGGAAAGGCCCCGTTATGCACGACGAGGAGGGGAATCAGGCCATCTGCAATGCAGCCGGGGATGCAGCAGCGCAGCACCGTTCTCCATCACATACATGTACGAGGTGGACACTGCCCTTTCTCGGGGGTTCCTTGTGGCGCTCATTGGTCTCGTGGGAAAGCCGTCGGAGCCGTAGCCGCCGTTCCCAGGTTCCCGGTTAACAGGCAGGGCAGGGCAGAGCAACGCCGCCCCCTTGTTCCGCACACTGCCCCGATCCAATGCCTACAACTTATCGGTAATCCCCTGGTGTAGCCGGAGCGGTGACACTCTTGGGGAGGGGGTATCCTGACCGCCCCGGCATGAAGCCCAGTGACCCGGTTTCGGAGTTCAGGAAGAGACACCTCGGGAACGAGCGTGTTCCCTGTATCCGGCCGCTTCTCGTACATCCAGTCCTCTGAGGGGCGTGATTCCAGATTATAATCTAGTTGGCTTGAGTAGGCTACGCTTGGGTATCATGGGTATGTAGACAAAACGTGAAATTGCATCAGGCCGTTGAAAATGATGTCGTGGGGACACAAGCGATCGCCCTGCTGCATCGCGTACACGGCGACACCGTAGATCGGCCGACGGCATAACCCCAAGAGCTCTGTGGTCGCAAGCGCCTTCGTCTAGGTATTGGGCGGGAGGGAAACGACAGCTGGACAATCCAACGACTGCATTAGGCGGTGGCTGAGCTGGAAAAAGCAAGCTGCTCGATGCGGCCAAGCCGTCTCCCCCTCCTCTCCTCCGATCCGTTGTCAGTTGGGGGGACGAAAAAGTCGATTGAATGTCTTACTTGTTTGTTTTTTCTCGACTACTGAATCTTGCCCTCTTATGTCGTGTCACGTCAGGATGGATACAGTGAGCAAAAAGAAAGAATTGAAGGCCGGCAAAAGAACACGGTTGTTTATCTCCCCGCTGCAAGATCGAGAGATATCAGACAGCCACCGGCGGAGATCCTCCGTCTTGCTTGCTCAGATCTGGCACCGCATATCTCAACGCCTCTGCGTGTAATGTGCCCAGGCCCCCCTTCCTCCACCTCCTCCCATGGCATCCACCGCGGGGAAAGGCAAGGGACCAGCCACGGGTCGGCGTGCTGCCAAGAACGGCTTCTCCTCCGGCGCTAACGTTCTCCTTTTGCAGGGCGGCGTGTTGCTTAGACCTCGCCGGCCGTGGTGGAATGCCAAAACATTTCCACTTTCCAGGCCGGCAAGACCTATCGTCCGCCGATGGGTCTGGACTCTATCTATGCAACAATGATCTGGCCGCTCAAGGAAATAGTATGCCGCTCGCCTGTTGAGACGTATAGCGGTATTGCCTGCAGAGCCGAAATACTCAAATAGGGGACGAATTACTGCCCGGAATTCGATTAGTGGGTTGTCTTGAGCCTAGCTCTATCCTCGACTTCGTCCTGCCGGCTCAAGAAGCGTTGATCGCATCTCTATCATGGCAGACTGCCGGAAGGTTTCTTTCTTGTTCCGTCGCCCGAGATACGTATTGATGCTTTTCTTGCCCAATGTCTTTGACACATGATAGTTTGTCTGGTGATGCAACTGGCGAAGTTCTGCACTGGCTTGCAGATTCTCAGTTGATAGGCTTTGGTCAGCGGGAAAAAAGTCTTTGCTGTTTCCTCTGGAACCTGTTCAGGTCGTCGGGGAACCTTCCATTTACCTATTCTCTGAACTGGCTTCCGCGGCTCTTACACTTGTACCGCATCAGCCAATAACCCCAAACACTTCCCAACGCGATGAACGATCTGCAGCGCATGAGATCCCTTGAATGTCTGCGCCCAAAGCTGCAAGGTAAGAGACGCCAGCATCTTCACCTCTGCTGCTGGTTGTCCCGCGTCCTCCAACGACTCTCCGAGCTCCGTTTCCTCCACCAGGCTCTTCACCATGTCCACAAGCCTTCTCTCGTCACCTCTCAACGACTCGAAGCCCGAAGATTCAACGGCCTCGGATATGATCAACAGCCACTGCGCCAGGAAGAAAGCGCATTCTATGTTGCACAGCGCATGCTGGATGCTCCAGTTCAAAGTCTGCGTGCGGGCCACGAATGCGATCCCGACCCGGACGGGGATGCTGAGGGCGTGGATGCACTGCAAGGCGGCGCGGTCCAGGGCGGACGACCTAGAGCCCGCAGTTATCGACCGTCGTCCAAAGACGTCGACGACGTCGCCGATATTCTGCATCAATATCCGTCGCTTTGGAATCGTATCCGTATTGAGCCGGACGTAAGCCAGCCGCAGAATGGCCGTCGAGTTGAAGCCCATGGGCCCCTTAGGCGACGACGGGTCCGTCGTGGACTCGTACGTCGCCTCCCAGGACTCCTGCCAGCGGCGCAGCGCAACCTCCATGGTCGCCATGAACTCTTGTCCTAAACCTTGACGTCCGAAGACGCTGCGGGCCAGTGATACGTGCTGGAGCAACCCATGAACGATAACAAAGTTCCCAAAGGACGACAGCGGCGATTCGTGGATGCGCTGGCCCGACAGAAGCTGGTCCATCTTCTTCCGGAACGGCTCCGGCGGCATATATCGATCTCGCAGACTGGACCACTCGGTTGAGCTGGCAGCCTTCCAGGTTGATGCGCAGCTTGGCAGGTCCATGCACAACTCGTGGTTGAGGATCAGCGGTGGTACATCGAAAGCGACAGATTGCAGGTTGAGCATGCTGTAGGCGATATAGAGCGTGCGGCGGCGCTCCTCCTGAGCGACCCAGCTCTCCCACGTTGTGTTAGGGGTAGGTTTGGGCTCTGGTTCGTCGATTTTGAGCGTGCGGGCGAGAGTGGCAACTTGACTGGACATTGACAGACTCTCTGCGGCTAGTTCTCCGTCATCCCAGGACGACATTGCCATGACAACCACCATCGCTTGAAGCAGCTGAAGTAAGTCGTGATGTCCCTCAAGTGACGTCCTGTTGTTGCAAGTTTCTCGTGAGCCACTGCTAACCTGAGGTGAGTCTGAAGTGAGCCGGTCCAAAGCCGATCTGGTCTCCTCTTCGAGCTGCCACCTGATCATGGACCGCGCAGCTTCGTAGAGGTGATAACCCTTGGCCCGTTCGAAGCGGTACAGCGCCCCGACCGCTGCCATTGACAGGACAAGTACGGCATCGACCGATGAGACCGAGAAGGTGACGCAGTGGAGGAACGGCATGTGAATGTGGAAACCTCGAAAGTAACCCTCCAAAAAGCGCGACAGAGCATGTCTTGAGGGAAGGCTAAAACTCGCTGGTAGGACTCCCTGGTACTTCGACAAGCCTTTCAGGATCTCGCCGTAGTCGGCCCCAGATACCTTCCACGGACGGATGAGATGGGTTTGCCCCGCCACAACAGCGTTCTCGGGTCCAGCAGTCATCGCTCCGGGGTATGCATCGGTGTTCTCGGGTTCCATAGAAGGTAGCCTGAGCGGTGCGCGATTCTGTGCCACTGGTACTGGGGATGATGGCGAAAGTGCCGGGCAGGTGGCATTTGAATCAGGGCATGAAAGAGCGAGGTTGTTCAGAGCCCCAGTCGGTATCGTTTGCCGGAGCACAGAGCCGGGTGTTACTGGCGAGTCACCCAGACTACCATCGGGCAGGAACGGGCTGAAAAGCTGCGTATTGTCCCAAAGGAAGTCGAAGTCCATCTCGTTCATTCCAAACATGACATCCTGGGTGAACGAATTCTGCAGCGGTTCCACGTTCGCCGTGATAGCATTGCCCGAGGGAGAGGTATCAGGGAGAGCGTGCTGTGACTCGTCGCTCTCAAGCTGTAACGCAGGAAATTCGTCCTCTGGGAAGGGCACAATGTCCGGACACACCGCCGATATCGTCTTGTTGGCCACTGTGGGAGCTGTCTCCTCTGCGCCATGATCTTGAGGTGTCGCCGCCCCGTCGTCAATCTGTCCATCATGTGAGATGCGTTGATGGCGGGTGAGGAGGTCTCTGCTTACGGTCAGCAGGCGTGTTTACCTACCCGCCGAGGCCGAGGGCCTCATCTGGCTGTCATCAGCCACGGTACGACACTTACCGCCGTGAGAACTTTCGTCCGCAGTCACATAAAAACGGTTGCTCCCGAGTGTCTACCAGGCGGTGGTCAGTCACTTATCGAACCAACTTGGGGCCGGAGTTAGGAGAAGATAAGCCCCGAGTGAAGTTCTGTGGGACATGGTTCGCGACCAGGGTACTAAACGGGAAGCAGGAAAGCCGTACGTGTGCGCTCGTGACGGTCCAAGTGCTCTTGTCTCTTGAACTGCTTTCGGCAGAACCTGCAGGGCTCCACGTGGCGACGAGGACGACCCCTTGGCACAGGCATAGCTGTCGACGCGTATGTTGAGATAAGCCCCCCAAGTTGGAGAGGTTAACATGGGTGAGGTGAGATTCAATGCTGACGATGTTCCCCAATCTTGGGGAAGAATATCCGCGGATTACTAACCGGACAGTTTGGGGTAACGTGGTTGATAAGCGAGTGCGCCAGACAAGCGAGTGCGCCAGACAAGCGAGTGCGCCACCCAACCACCATAACGCGACCACTTCAACCTTCCCTTCAATCACTC
>WIGN01000057.1:0-16892 GCA_014235955.1 Colletotrichum sojae
ACCCGGCCCGCCAAATCCATCCTCGCCCGAGAACTACCCGGCCGCCATACTCAGGATCCAGCAGCAAGAGTCCCTCGAGCAGGACTGCCTCCGCCGCGAAAGCTACCGCTGCGCGTACTGCCACCACATCGACTTCCGCAGCGCGGAAGCCGGCCTCGTCGTCCCCGGCAGCAGCAGCTCCGTCGGCTTCGCGGAGCTCTGCCACATACTACCGGCAGCGCTGGCACACTTCCCAACGAACAGTGAGACTGAGAAAGAAGCGCTGGAAAATATCTGGTTTGCGTTATGGCGGTATTTCCCCAGCTTAAAGGGGAAGATAGGTCCCGATAAGGATAGCCTGGAACAGCACGCGAATTTGGTCACATTCAATATTATCACCCGGATTTTCTTCGACAGACATAACCTGGCATTCAATCCCCTGCAAGATTCCGGCGCGCCGGACCGGTACAAGATTGAGAAACTATTGTCTGGCGCGTTTGGCAACGAACCTCCCGAGGGACACCGGGAAGTCATGGCTCTGGTTTCTTCTTCCTCTCACTCAGACAACGACGACGAGAAGATTTCCTTACCGCTCCCCGAACCAGAACTTTTCAGAGCCCATTGCCAAATCGCAAAGATCCTGAGGGCAACCGGCGTCGGGCGCGAGATGGACGAGGTGATGTCTGCTTCCGACTGGAATTTCGAGCGGCGCCCGGACTACGACCTGTGGCAGAAGATGCTGACGGACCTTATGCCACATCATCATCATCCCTTGTATGCGGATGCGGCCATGAGGAGTGTGTACCACTGACTTGTCATCACAAGGAAAAACATCCCATGTCTAAGATGAGGTAGAATAAAAAAAAGAAAAACCCTATCACGACATACCGCTGCCCCTCAGTCCGCCGTCACACGCAAACAGACAAGTAAAAGAGCGAAAATTGATCATCCATCAACATAGGCACGAGCAACACGAGGGTGCGGGAGGGTGCGGGAGGGGGGAGCGGTCTTCGGCCGTAAAAGGAGGAATAAAAAAAGAAAAAGAGGCCGATAGACCAGATATCTACATCAAGTCCTCCCCCTATCCCTCGTCTCTCATCTCTCAACCCCATCTCTTTCTTCTTCTTCTCCTAACCCCCCTTTTCTCAAACATCCATCCCCCATCCTAACAGATATCAAAAACTTTTTTTTCTTTCCAATGGTAATATTTCCCTCGCTGCGCAAAACCTAGACCTCAAAAGGCGGAAAAGGGGGTAAAGGGGTAGTGGTTGGAAAACGATGACAAAAAGAAGAAGTCTAGGCATCGTGTGGTCATGACAAGTAACACAGAAGACATACAAAGAAAGAGACGAAATAACGAGGCAGAAGGCGGATGTTTGAACACCCACTCCTGACACAGGTGGTTAACAGACTGCAAAACAGAAATAGCAAAAGAATGTCTAGATGATCCTCAACAAAAATAACATAGATTCCCACACTTCATCGCCTTCGCCTCCAATCATCCCCATAAGAAAAAGACTCGTGTAGACGCTCGAAAAGACACGACAGAAAACAAATGTCAAGCAAGCAGAACTTCCACCTGCACATCATGAATCAAGGTCGCCAACTTGTGAAGTGACAGCGGCAGAAAAGACCCGGGCACAGGTGTTGTAGGGGTTTGCTGTGAGATTGGGAGGAACTTCTTGAATTCGAGAAAAAAAGGTGAATAGGCTGCGTGAACGCATCGGGGTATTCCCCACGCGGTTGTCGTCGACCCGTCCGTCCGTTCCCTTTCCCTCCAGATTCATCGTCTGCCGATGCCTCCACACTGCGTTCCTCCCCATCAGGTACTTGCGAACGTATCGAGGCAGGAAAAGAGTGTGAGAGGGCGACGGAGACATGAGATCACGTCCCGTCCAAGCCAAAAAAAAAAAAAAAAAAAAAGTTGCACCTCTCCGCCGATCAAGAGCGCCCAAATACTAGCAATACTAGAATAACCATATAGAGTTTCGCAACACCCATCGCTTTTTGAAATTCCTCCTGCCCCCTTGCCCCCGTCCAGCCGTCCGACGAGAAGAGGGTATAGCGACGACCAGAAAAGCCGACAATGAGAATTACAACGATTATGGAGAAGGCGGCCCGGGGAGCGGAACCAAGTTCGGGAGTAGCTGCCAACCATCCTACTGTGAGTAGTACATCATTCCGGGGGCAGTTTGCGGGTAGTAGAAACCATCCGGACTCGGCGTGATTCCGCCCATGCCGCCAACACCCGGGCCGAACTGCGGAGGAGGCTGGTATCCCTGGTATGTGTTCATCGGCGGCTGAAGCTGGGCCGCGTCGTAGTAATACACCATGCCGTTCACTTCCTGGGCGACGAGGTTTGGACCTTGTGCGTTTGCCTGCGCCGCGGCGGGGTCCGGCTGCTGTGTCGAGGGAACAAAGGACGGGGCCGTGGCCGACGGACCAATGTTGTTGCCACCATACTGTCCAGGATAATAGTAAGGCTGTTGAGGCTGCATCATAGGGTAGGGCTGATTGTAGAAGTTTTGCTGGGGCGGGTAGTTCGGTTGGAACGGAGCAGCGTGAATCGCCCGTTCGGGGATCTGAGACAGAGGTGTCCCGGTGGAGTGCTGCGTGGGGTACGAAGGCTGCCGTGAGTGGGCTTCTTGAGGGAGGCCGTTGGAAACCTGCAGAGGAACCTGCTGGTGGAAGGCTTGCTGGAAGGCCGGCGGACCCTGGTTGAGGGTCGGCGATTCAATGTTAGTGACCGACACGGCCTTCTGCGGGCGAGGCTGGTGCATGGGAATCTGGTTGGGCCGGTTTTCCTGGAATGCAGGCTTCTGTGGCAACGGGTGCGTCTGCGGCTGCGGCAAGTCGTTGATCGATGTCTCGTTCGGATGCATGGCAGCCCCCTCTAGCCCACCGAAGGGCTGCATGGGGTGGTGCGCAGGCGGCAGCCGGACAACAGGACGAGGGTTTTCGAAAGGAACCGCAGGCCGTGAAATGACAGATCCAGTAGGCGAGAACACGTAGTCCCTTCCATCTGGAGCCAGCGAGGACCGCCGACTGAGGCCCACGCTCGGAGAGTAGGCGCTGCCGTAGTAGCTTCCGCCAAAGACGCTGGTACGTCTGGAGAATCCTCCCATGGACCCCAGGCCAGAGCGAGGCTTGCCCCGAGTCCGCTGCTGGTTCGGCCGCATGGCCCGTGGAATGAAAATGAAGGAGCGGTCGACGGCGGGGAAGATGTACTTCAGCGGGTGGTCGGGAAGTGAGATGCGGACAGGCTTATCGCGACGCAGGGGAGGGCGATGGTCGGGGAGCTTCGTGTACTGCTTGACTTGCATGCTGAACACAACGGGACCCTTGCCCACGACGGGAAGAGAGACCCTGACCGGCAAACTGCCAGTGTGCTTCTCGGTAGACAGAGTCCGGTTGATCGGGGTCGGGTTGGGCGGGCACGTCGGGATGAGGCCGTTGCCGTTAGCGGGCCCTTCGTCCTCGGGCAGGTGCCTCGGTTGTCTCGAGGGCGGCGGTTCGACGACGGCCTCGTGCATATCGTGCGCCCATTGGCCGCTTGTCAAGGGATCGGGGGGGCTGTGTAGTTGGTGACTGCGCGGGTTAGCCTGAGGATGATGAGAGGATTTCTGCTGAGGTGCATACTTCATCGGTGCGTAGGGGGCCCCGATGCCCCCGCCGCGGCCACGCCCGCGGCCTCTGCCGAAAGGCCGGAATCCGTTAGCAGACGGTCCGGCATGACGGTGATCGTGCATGAAGAAGGCTCCTCTATTGGGAACGAATTTGGGGTCTTCGTCCCTTCTCCGTTTGTATTCCTCGTGTTCCCGGCGACGACGTTCGCCGACGGGCTCGGTGGGGCGGGACGAGGAGCTCACGACGAGAGGGGCAGAGGGCTTGGGGGGCGACGCAGCACCGTCCTCTTCGCCGAGATGGACGTCCTGAGCGAGCTCGGGACGGTCGTTGACGGAGAGCCCCTGGAGAAGGTCTTCGGCATCGGGAACGGGCCTGTTATTCGTCTCGGAGGCGACGGCAGCAGCGGGTGCGTTCCGGTGAGCAGGCTTCGAATTTCCGTTCCCAGCCGACTTCCTCAGATTCGGCGTGATGGGGGAGGCCTCGTCGATGTTGCTCGTGTCGCTGTCGTTGCCATGGTCGTGGTCGTCGCTGATGATGGAACCCTCGGTCATGGAGTCGTCATCGAGATCGAGCTGGTCGGGGCCACCTTCTCCGTCTTCCTCATCCTCGATGCGTCGTCGATGACCAATCTTTCTGCGTCGAGGGGCCGCCATTGCGAAGCTTGGTAGGAGCTATCTGCGCCTGTTGTCGGGGGTCTCGGATGGGGTGTGGCAGGGGGCGATGCCCAGATTGACGAGCACGGCAGGCTCAAGGAGCGGAGGAAGAGCGGCGGAATAATGTCGGTACAATCATGCGATGCTTGCCAGACGTCGTGACGGAAAAAAAGAGGGGAAAAGCAAGTACCGCCCTGCGGTTGGCAAAGAATGAGGGCGACAGTGACAAACAGATGGCCGGAGAGGCGTATTAGAAATAAAATACAGCGGCGGAAGCGGCGATGCAACAGCCGTGACTGTGTCGAAGCTGTTGGCAGCGATAGCAACAGCAACGGCAGCAGGAGCACAGCTTGTCGAGTTGTGTCGTTGCAGAGCGAGGGGGGACGCAATGCAATACACGGGCTATGCTGGACCCAGGTTGTCTCCTCTGACCTCTCTGCTTCTAATGAAAGAGCAGATGAAGGGTGCGAGTCTAAAAAAAGAGGAGGAGGAAAGGAGGGAGAGGGCTTGGGTGCGAGGAGGAGTCGCAGGGGTGGAGATGGTGATGATGGAAGGGAAGGGAGGAATTACTTTCGGCCAGACGAACAAGACCAAGACCCGACCAGCAAAAACCAGACGTGGAGCCACTGACCAGCAGGCGGCGGCGGCGGGCGACGGACGGACGCTGGGGTCCAGGCGTGTGTGTACATACATGCCGGTAGTATTAAAAAAGGAAAAAAAAAAAAAAAAGGGTACGTACACAAACAGCACAAACAGCACAAGCAACGCACACACCTACTACTAATACTGTCATCATACACAACACGCGCGCGCACACGCAGTTCGCTGGAAAGTGGACGGCCACCTGTAGGTCGGCCCGTCGTGCTATTTTTCATTTTTATCATCTCTTTGATTCCTTCTGCAACTCGGGCAGCTGCTGACTGACCGGCTGACTAGCTGGGCTGCCCGACGGCCGCTGCGCTGGCTGTGCTTCCTCGAGTTTGTTGGGTGTCCGTGTTCCCCAGCAGCAAGAACAGGAGAGGGAAAAAAAACCTCCATAAAAAAAAAAAAAGTACCAGGCTTCCCCTCTCAGCCAGTAGGGTCGCACCCTTGGGACCGGCATGCCGGACGTGCCACGCTGTTTTAGGCCCTCCTCGAGGGCCTAGCCCAAGCTGTTTCGTCCTTCAGGTACCTATGTCCCCTGCTGGACCTGCCCGCTGGGGGAGTCCTCGCCCGCTGAAAGTCCCTCCTCCACCTCCTGAAGCACCGCACCCCATGTCACCTTCGGCCTCCAATAATAACCGACCGGTGCTCTCCACCAATCCGATGTCGTCACGGAGCTTCGACAGACCCGCTTTGGGGATATGTTTCGTCGACTGCTTTTCTACTGTGTACATACCTGACTACACCTACCTCAGGTACACCTGCCTGCTGCTGCACCACCTTACGTGATAAGTACGCTGCAGCAGAACGAAACCAAGCATATCCTCATCATCGATAGCCGTCGCGATAGATAGTGATTTACGCAGGTGGAGGGAGTTGCCGGCTCACTGTTTCAAGTTCCGCGAAACGCTGGGACGCGTCCAGGATCTGGCTGCGCTCCTCATCAAACTCTACCTGTCGTGCGCGCCCCTGTCCCTCGATCCCGGGATGGGATGACAACGGGAATAGCAGGTGGTATACTATGGTAGGGCCAGGGAAGAAAAGCCTAAAGACGCTGGTGCCGTGCGCGACGAGACGGAAACCGAAGCTGCCTGACGGCCGTCTTATGTAGCACTACTCCTCAACCACACAACAGCACACCAAAGCGGTGATCCTGGTCAACATCACGACCTGTATCTTCCGAGTCAGGGTCAACGAGCTTGTGGACGGGGTGGAGTGTTCTCCGTGCCAAGTGCCGTCGATAACGCCCATCATAAAAATGCAGCCCATCCGTCTCCCTTGAAAATGGTTATCCACTTGGCTATCGAGGACCAAGGTGCTTGGTTCCATTCACTCCGTACCGCGCCTAGTGATCCAAGTTGGCCGACAGACGACACTCCTTGTCAAGAATTGGCCTATAAGTGACAACCAACGACGAATTCGGATACAGTCTGGCTAGTTCACGTCCTGAAGTCGTCGCCGAATGAGAGGTCTCCTCAGAGCCGAAGACACGGCAGTCCCCGAAGGATGTAGTTCATCCGAATCCTTGAATGCCAGCAGATAGTGTCAAATCAGGCCGACCGATCAAAGTTACATGATCTCAGCTAATCTTCACTCTTGGTTGACATGGCGGTACTGTACTAAAACCCCTGGGCAGCTCGGTTTTCTTGCTACTGGTAGACACGAAGTTAGCTTGAAACATCACTTCACGCCTGTACTGCGTTCTGTTCTGGTTTTGACATCGTTGTTGTCGTTTCCTTGATATTATTTCGATGCTTCCCAGACCAGCAAGAGCAACACTCTATACCAACACAGAAACTAAACACTGTCGAATAGGCTCCCAACTTAGCTGGAGCTCGAAGGGACCTCCAGTTTCTGCGTCTTCTCGATCTTCGGAACGCACCCGAACCTCGTGTTCCTCTGATCCCAAACCTAGATACTATTAGCCTTCACCACGTAGCCTTAAGAAGACACCGCAACCTACCGCGTAGATGGACTTCAAAAACGCGTCGCCAAGGATATCAAACTCGTTAGATCCTCGCGATTGAACGCCTCCGTACCAGAACCCGTCTCCAGCAGGTGCAAACGCCAAGTCCTCCTTTTGGATCACGAACTGCTTGTCGCCAACAGCAACCTTGAACTCGGGCAGGTCGTCATACTTGGTAGACGTGGGGAACACGTAGCCCTGGCTCTGCTCGTCGTACTTGGAGCCTGGAATGGCGGCGTATAGTGCCTCGCAGACGTCGTCCGACACGAGCGCCAGCGTCGAGCCCGTGTCCGCAATGGCCTTGTTCCCCCCTTTGCCTACTGCCTTCCCATTCACGCTCGTGTTCTCAGATGCGAACATCCAGAAGCCACTCGAGTTGTCGATGTCCGCCCAGTGAACCTCTTCCCCAGACTCCTTTATAAGGTCTGTGTCGATCCACCCGAACGTGTAAAACGACCGTGGCTTGCCCTCGTCGCGCTCGCTGTAAAGCGCACACGTGAAGAGCTCGGCGCCCTGGGGAATGTCCTTCTGCGCAATCATGTTGTCGACAGGCGTCTTCTGCGGATCACGGAAGCTTCCATCGCGCTGGACGGTGTTGATAGAGCTGAAGGCCAGCCCGAGCAGCCCGTCTCCGGCGCCTTGGGAAAACTGCGGCGCAAGCTGCTGCGCGAGCTCTATGACCTGACCCTCAACAGTAAGTCCGCCGAGAACGAGGTTGTCTGTGCCGCAGTCACCGGAGGCGGAGCTGCCGTCCCCGTACGAGATTTTCCAGGTGCGGTCGTCTAGCTTCTTGAAGGTTGATGACTTGGACGGGTCAAAGACGTTGTGGTTGGACTGCAGGGAGCTGCCGAGTTTTGTGGAGAAGACCTGGTGTCTTGTTAGTGATGATAGCTTCGACCGGAGGTGCAGTCTCGAAATACCCAGAGATCTGAAGAACCTGTGTCAAAATCTAGCTTGAACTTTTGCGGGGGTGTACCGATTGTCACCTCGCAGAGGTACATAGAATCATACTCTTGATCCTCGGCCGTGACCTCACCGCTCTCGTCCGAGCCCGTCTTCTTGGTTAAGACTTTGGTCATCGAGACACGGCCGCCAACTGCTCTGTTGAAGCCGGGAGCTGCGAGACCCCTCTGAGCCATTCTCCTTGTTTGAACATAGGGGCCGGCTTTTGTGGGCTCGAACTTATACTTGTTCAGCAAGTGGACGTAGGACTTCGTTCCGTGGCGCTTGTAGTTCCGGTTTACAATAACCGGAATCTTGGCAAGACCCTTGTCCTGTTTGAACTTGGATTGAGTCTGCAAAAACGCCTCCATGATGTTTGCGGAATGTTTGAATGTAGGTCGATTCAGAATCGGGACGAGAATGTGTGGTGCTCGATGAGTTGTAGAGTTTGAGTTGCGAGCTGCCTGGTCGTTTCGTTGGGCTGGTTTAATACCTGCCTGTTCAGGTAAGAAGCAACTAGACTGGCTGGTCGGATGTCGGCACCCACTCGAACTGTCAAATTCAGTTGACTGGCTACGAGAGGACGAGGGTTTCGCTCGAAAACCTGCTCGTTGGAGATGATGTGCCACTGGTACAATATGGTTGACGAGGGAAATCATGCAGCGCCCCAATCTTGACTTATACCCCAGCCCAGTGAACGCTGTCGGCGGCTCAGCTGGCCCAGTGGAAGTCGAGATTGGATGTTTCGTCACTGGAGAAAGAGCTTCATGCCGGCATGATTTCAAGTATGACAGCGAGCAAGGCACGGGGTGTGGGGCAGTGCAACTGCAAGCTTGAAACGGAGCTTTCGTGACAGCGCATTCGGACCTTTCGCCCGTGCCCTGGATTCTGATGAGGAGTAGAGCAGAGGGGAAATGGCCTCGGTCCAGCCAGAAGAGGCAGCTGGTTAGGGCCTCCAGGCGCTGGTGGAGACTTGACCGAGTCGGTTTTGGCGAGGGCAAAGACAACTCGAAAGAGAAACGAGCAGAAATAGACGGTTTTCGGGCTACCGAGCCATCTTTGAGCTTCTGGCTAGCGAGATTATAACACACACGCGTGCGAGCTTCGGCCACCCAAACGTTGGACTGTTCGTCGCTACAAGAAAGAGCAGAAATGCGGCCAAAGGAACCGCCTAAATTGAAACGTGAGTTTGTCACATGCCAACCAGACTGAGTTAGAGCTTCCAGCTTCCCCGAAAAAGACTGGCCGGCAAGCTGGTCTGTAGAACAACCGGTCGTGGGTTGATGAGGACTCCCCCGCCGACTGAATGATGTAACGGACGCCGCACGGTAGTTCCAGAACAGGGATCAGCTTAGCGGGCCATGTCCCGTCTTGGCGGCGATCGCCTCCAGATTCCTGGATACCCTGCCAAGCAGCATGACATGGCGGCTGTGAAGCAAACGAGGCTTCGAAATAGTGCTTCGTGGTGCTAGGATTTGGACTTTGCATTGCGAATTTCGCCATTGGGTGGTGGATATCTATATTCAGTCCTGGCCTTATTCCGTCCAGATGTGATTGCATGGTTGTCTCGTAGGAAGCACGAATTCGCACGTGTGCTCATGGATCTGAAATATCTGCACTCTCATGGCTGTTCGAAATAGCATTCGAAATTACTCGCAACAGGCCGTGTTGATGAATCCATCGCTTCATCGCTTCATTGGCGCCACAACGCCTCCCGGACGCGAGAATCACGCCGCGCTCAGGCGGATCTTGCCAAAAGTAAAGCCACGGACGCCGTTGCTAACCCAGCACGGCTCGCCGTCCACTAGGCTGTCTGCTTTGACATCTTCCTCGACGGCGATGTTCCTGGACGAACAGCTTATCAGTACTTCGTTCAAACAGATCATTCGCACCTCTCTCCAGACTCACCTCTCAAGCGCCCATCTACGTGTAGTGCCGTCTTGACCACCGCTCCCATTTTCGGGGTCAAACCGGGCAGTAACAGGTGGCGTAACCCAACGACCACCCTTCCAGAAGAAAGGCGTTGTCAAGCTGCCTTCCATAATAGTGCCGTTTCGAGAGCTCACAAGCAGAACTTCCTTGCGGTCCGTCGGAGCGATGCTCGCGCGGCCCCGGGCCGTGTCGTACATGGCCCGCTTCGTGGTCTTGAAGTGGGTGTACTCCGACTGCGGAGTCTCGATCTCGTCGATGAACACCTCCATGAGGGGTTCTTCCGAGGGGTCGCCGGCTTCTTTGGAGCTCCTTGGAGGCGGAAGCCTTTCAGGGAAGAGGTTCTCCAACGGCACCTTGGGCACTTCCGAAGCCTCACAGCTCAGCTTACCCTCCGCCGTCAGCAAGACCTTCACTCTTAGCGGAGTCTCCTTGCCGTGCTGGGCAAGGAAAGCCTCAATCGCGTCGACAAGATTCTGCATTCCGGTCTCTCCGGAGATCGCTTCAATGGCCGGGGCCCAGTTCCAGTGGGTAGCAGCCCGTAGCATCCTATCCCGGTGGAAGTCGAGCATGTAATACGGGGAGGTCATTTTGGAGTTCCATCCTGCATTTGCTAGGCGTCTTTTGGGAACGCCCAGCAAATGGGGATCAAATCGAAGTGACGTGAAAAGTTCAAACTCATTGGCCATTTTGGACAGAACTGCGGAATAGGTACTTGGTCGAGTTGAATGCAGATTATCCAGAATGACGCACTGGGTGCAAAAGGTCCTTTAGGAAAGAGGCACCCATGTCCGTAAACCCATGTATCCGTACTTGAGCAGAATATGTGATTATTGCATAAATACATTGCTTCAGTTAATAAATATAGCTAGCTATGTGAATGACTTCGAGTTGTAAACGTCACAAGAAGGGGACAACTACCTCCTCGACATTATTTTGCGCAAAATCTGCTTCCATCTTGTGATGACTGGAATCTGGCACGTTTTATTTTCCGGCTGAGTTCTATTCCAGTGTTTGGAACAGCAGTCAACCACGGATCGACCACAGATGCCACATGTCGATTTCACCACGAGTTCAAGTGATACGAGGTACCCTTGCTTCTTTGGGTGCATCATGCATGTCGTGCATTGCAGCGATAAGGGCGGAATCTTGTCATTGGCTTCTACTTTCCCACCACCCAGCGATGCATTTGAGACGCAATTCTATCATGACCTGTACCTCCTCACCACGACGGAAAGGGGCCTTTTATCCCACACCTTTATAGGTTGAGTATTTCACATCCCCTTTATCTATTTCAGCCCACTACTTTCACTGCTGTCCAATATTGTGGCTGTTATCCGTCATTATCGTTGTCGTCCGTCATTACTACGATATTACTGTTGGCTGTTATCACCACTACTGCCCGGCATTATTGCTGCTTATGGCAGTCGGGATATTTAGCTTTGGATGTGAAATAATAGTTTGCAACGGGAATCACAGACAGTACTTGAACGCCAGAGCCATATCACCCTCCAAGCCATTCGTAGTAGCCCCCTCGGCCGCGAGCCTGTCCTTTTCGGCGTTCCTCCTCCTCAGCAATAGCCAGGCGGCGACCACGAAGCCCACAAAGACGACCTCCAGCCCGGCGGACAGCGTGTTGCCCATGACGTAGCGCGGAGCGTGGTACGTCGGGTACAGCTGCGACGACACCAAACCCGACATGTTGCCGATGGAGTAGAAAACCGGCAGCGCGACGCTGCGCTTGGAGTCCGGCATCAGATTCGTGGCCACCCATGTGACCACAATTGTCGAGATCGTGTAGCACCCTGTACGACATCAGCTTCTTTTCTCTAACTAGCAACGCTAGCAAGCGGCAACTCACCACTGGCCAGAAGGAACATTCCAAAGTACCCGGCTGCGGCGTTTGATGTGCCGACGCAGATCAAGTGACCGGCCGCTACGGGCACGGCGGAGCCCACGAGGAACGGAGCTCGCCTGTGGACCTTGTCCGAGTAGTAGGCCTGGGCTAGGAGGGAAATAGCTCCGGCAACGTACACGGGGATCGTCATGTAGTTAACCTTGAGCGATTCGTACCTGAGAGCCGCCCCTGTTAGCAGCAAATCATCTTGTAAGAGCTATGTGAACGCACCCGAGACCCTTGATGGTTGGCAGGAAGATGGTGAACCCCGTGATGGCAACGGACGACGTGAAGAAGGCCGCGCCCGCGACGTAGATGAAGGGGTCCTTGAAGGCGAGCTTGATTCACTTCTTGTCGAGCCCATCTTCGCCCCTGTAGGCCGCGTTCCTCTGCTTCCTTAGCACCATCGCGTGCTTCTCTTCCTTTGTCAGGTACCAAGCCGTCTCAGGGGACGACGGTAGAAACAACCAGCCAACGCCACCGGCAACCAGTGTGACGGATCCTTCAATGATGAACAGCCATCTCCAAGCTATGGCGGAACACCTTCTGTCAGCACATCTCAGTATCGTTCAAGCGTCGGCCCAAGAGGAGGATAGAGAAAACATAGAAGCACAGAGAAAGTATCACACCTGCAACCCCCCGCTGCCTGCCCATCATCTGAATCCCATACGCAAACAAGCCGCCAAAGGCGCCGGCTACGGTGTTGCAGATGTTTCCCATGGCAATCCGCTTCGCGGTCGAGGACCGGTCATAGATGGTTGAGAAGATGTAGGCAAAGCTGGGGCTCACGCCGGCCTCGCACGCCCCGAGCAGCATGCGGCACGCGATTGCGCCGCCGTAGTTGTGGATGAAGCCGGTGGCCAGCGTGCAGGCGGACCACGCGATGAGGGCCGTCCCAAGGGCCCTGTTGGGTCCGAAGCGCTTGACGGCCATGACCCAGGGTGTCTCGAAGAAGATGAAGGTCACGAAGAACAGGGTGTTGATGTCGCCGAACTGACGCCCGTGGAGGCCGATGTCCTCGTGGAGGCCGATGTCCTCGTCGAAGCCGAACACCCTGGCATTGCCGATCTGGAGGGCCTTGTTAGCACATAGCCAGCAGTGAAGCAGCGGGGATCGAGAATGGGTTTACGTTGGACCGGTCGAGAGACGACAGCAGCAAGAACAGAAAAGCAACCGGGAGAAGGAATTTATCAAACTTCCTCAAGGCGGCCTTTTCGATAATGGGGTCAACCTGAATGGCCTCGGCGTCTGGACTGTGCTTGGCCGAGTCTGTCACATCCAGCGCTGCCAGGTCCTTTTGGTTGTCAATATGGGCTTCCATTGTCTCTGTATACCTCGCAAGCAGAGTGAGGAGTGTCAAGATGTGAAGCCAGGACAGGCTACCCTTTCACTCCAAAGTGCTTTTTAAGAAGAAGTCAGAAACTTATAGCCCCAAGTCTGTCGAGTAGCGAACGCATGTTAAAGCCTGCACTCTCTGTCGGGGACAAGCGAACTCGGCAAACCCTCTCCGATTATCAGCCCGTCTCGAGGAAACACCATGATCATCTACATCCCATATACCACACGTGGTATTCAGTTGATATGAAATTTGAGCAGCGTTTGGTAGTTCGCCTAGATAAGATACAGATACTAGAGCGATAAGCTTGTTGTAAGTTGGATTATGTGCGTGGAACCCGGTTATTGTTTGGCATCCCACCTTATCTTCACGTGGAGTTCATCGGACTTCTCCGAAAACATCACATCCGGGGTGGGAGATGGTTGATATAAAAGTCCCTTCATCGGGCGAGGTTTCGCATAGAGCCGATCCAGGAATAATGATAGATATGGGGAGGAGATGGCCGACGTATCACCACCACCTCGGAGAACAAGACTGGTGAGAGGTGCGACTGCTTGCCAAAGGTACGAGCACCTGGGTTCCTAATTCAAACCCCTGGCCAACTGTCTTTGTTGTCGTCTCTGTTACTCTCTGGGGTGTAATTTGAATTCTATTCTGACTGGTTGGGTTAGGTGCCGCCGTAGGAAGCAGAAGGTAACCTCTTCACGCTCTGTCGCCACGGAACTATACAATCGGCGAGTGACTTGATGAACTAACTAACAGCAGTGCGATCTCAAATCACCGAAATGCTCCAACTGCGACGAGGCCAAAGTAACATGCCTAGTTTATCATGTCGGAAAACAGGCCGAGGTAGATCTGATCCGACCCATTGTGAAGAGTAGCAGCATTGCTGACCTCTCTCAAGGTACCTCGCAACTACGTCTCTTCCCTAGAAGCCAAAGTTGCGGAGTTGACCAAAGAACTCGAGCAACTCCGCCAGCCTCAAACACACCCAATCGATGACACTCCGTCAAGCAGAGGCAGCTCGCAGGCGAGCCCCGTCGAGTCGGCAACCTCGCCTTCAGAGTACCAGAACTGGATGACCAGCAACCTGGGCCGCGTCGTCTGCGAGCCGGCGAACCAGCCGCACTTCTTCGGCGTCAGCAGCGGCATTACTCTTGCCAGGTTGGTCATGTCAGCGATCCGAGTCAACGACCTGCCGCCGTCGTTGCCTACGAGGATGTCGCAGCAGGCAGGTGAGTGCTCGTACTCGGCCGCAACCCAGGCCACGCTCCCACCGAGGCAGGCCGCCGAGCACCTGTTCGACGTGTACTTCCAGAACCGGACTCCGAACTTCCCCATCGTGAGTCGGTCTCGGGCGAAGAAGGCTCTGGATGGGGCGTATGATACCGCAGATAACTCTGTCTCGTCCTCGGGATGCTCGCCCATGGACGCGTTCATCACTTACATGATCCTGGCCATCGCGCTTTGTAGCGTCCGTCACCCGTCCGGAGGTCGACCCCCTGAGAGTGAGAACTGCTTCCTAGCGGCCGTCGGCGTTGTCGAAAAGGTCTTCGTGCGCTCGGGAAGCGATACGGAGTCCCTCAGAGCCATACTCCTCCTATCGCAGTACATCGCGCTACGGCCGCCCAAGGGCAACCTATGGCTTCTTAGCGGGATGGCCCTCCGATTAGCGGTCGACCTCGGCATGCACTGGGAGACAGAGGAGAGCAAGTTGCGGATGGATTCCGAGACCCTCAACGACCGGAGGCGGTTGTGGTATTCCGCGTATCTCTTCGACCGGTTGCTCTGCATCACCTTGGGCAGGCCTTTTGGCATGGCGGACCAGGGGATCAACGTTGGGCTCCCGGTTCCCCCTGAGGAGCGTGCCGATTCCCACGTCGCTCGGTCTCAGAACTGTCTTATACGACTGGCACAGCTTCAGTCGGAGATTAAACATGTTCTATACAGCTAATTTATGGGCTCGCCCCTGGCATATCCGCGAGTAAACTGCGCCCTCTGGATAGAAGACATCAAGGCCCGGCTGCAAGCATGGCGTGACTCGATCCAACCGCCGAGCGAAGCACACACATCTTCAATATTTGGCAGCCAGGCATACTGGGACGCCATCTACAGCGAGGCACTCCTCCTGCTCTACCGGCCCAACCCGGTGCAGCCGCAGCCCTCGCTCGAGGGTCTCCAGGTCTCGCTCGAGTCGTCGCGCAGGCTCATTGACAGCATCAAGACCCTCCACCGCGAACGCCGGATCGACATCATGTGGAAGTGGGTGCACCACCTCTTCAAGGCCGGCCTGACGACCGTCTACTGCCTCTGACACTCCAGGGAGCTGCGCGAGAGCGCCGACATCAAGACGAGCGTCGCCACGCTCTCGGCGCTGGCGGAGCGGTGGGACGGAGCCGCGGGGTGCCGGGATGCCTTTGAGGCGCTGTCGGATGTCACAGTGAGCTGGCTCATCGCCACCAATGTCGAAGAGGCCCGGCCGAGCTGTCTCCGGTTCGAGAGGCAGGTTGAAGGCTTTCACCAGCAGCTGCCGCCTGCCCTCGCGCAGGACGGGTTTGAGAGCGATCCGCTGGCGATATTGTCGTCTGGCGGGTTCGGGTTCGGCGAGACGCTTTGTTCTGCTGCAGAGTGGCCAACGGGGGAAGGCGATGGGGCTGACAACTCTGGATACGATGTTGTGTGGAATTGATTGGGGACACCTAATCTAGCTATTCCTCTCGGCCTTTTCTACCGTAGTTTGACATGAACAGCCTCTGACCTTTGGTTGGTATCTCTAAATCAACTCGAAGAAACGCCCCTATTTTGCAGAGCGGCCTTTGCTGGCCCATCATTGACGATGGTCTCATAGGCCAGCGGCTTTTCAACCAGATGCCCGTGCAGATCCCCCTCTGCCACCTCTCATAGCCTTTGCGTGAAACAAGCGGCGATGTCCACATGCCATCTCGACGAAAGATGTTGGTAAGCTCGACGGTGACATCTACTGGTATTCTCGGAAATATTTCAGCCAGTTCATCCCTGAACTCCTCGGCATCGTGCTGCAGGACCCAGTCCATCCCCTTGGCGAGGCCGGCGCAGAAGCGCTCCTGGGCGTCTAGAACAGTAGGGGTAACGGTCGAGGCATCCCGGTAATACACACTCCACGGGATCCCCCCACCTTCTGAGACGGTTTCGAACTTGATCTCAATCTTGTCCGCGTGCCTCGCGACGAGTGCGCGAGCGGAGAGGTTGTCCACGACGAGGAAGTCGCCCATCCCGCCCGCGAAGAGGTCACCAAGCATTGCCCCGTCCAGGTCCTGGACATAACGGACGGCGCCCGAGTCCAGTCCGGCCTCGCGGAGGAGCATCTTGAAGAACAACCCGACGCTCGCGCCGTTGCTGCCCTTCATCAGCACGGTGCTGCCGAGGGCGTCGGACAACGCGAAGGGCCGGCCTGTGGGTGATGATTCCGGTCGGCCGACGACGGCGAGCGGTGCGCGATTCGCGACCTGCGCGAAGGCGACGTAGTTCCGCACGCGGCCGTAATACATGCTCGGGACCTAGACGCCGCCGAGAGCGGCGTCCGCGGTACCGTCGGCCAGCTCATCGAGCACGAGGTCCCAGGGCTTAGGGACGGTGACTGTGACGTCAAGCCCTTGCTCTCTGAAGAACCCGTGACGTTGCGCGATGTATTCGGGAAGGTAGTTGAGGGAGTGACCTGTGGCGGAGACGTGGAAGCGTTGAAGGGTCATGGCGTTGGGTCTTCTCGGGGGAGGTGGGCCGATATACGAGGTTTAGACTGAAACTGTAAAAAGCCGCTGCATAATGCATGTGGTAGAGGAGCATGTTCAGAAGTTTTCTTAGATAAGTTGCTGGTGGTTTCAATTTGTTCGTATTTGCAGTCCGCCGGTGGAAATGCCCGACTGATGTTGGCTTATACTTGCG
>WIGN01000057.1:16983-172423 GCA_014235955.1 Colletotrichum sojae
CTTAGATAAGTTGCTGGTGGTTTCAATTTGTTCGTATTTGCAGTCCGCCGGTGGAAATGCCCGACTGATGTTGGCTTATACTTGCGTATCTTTGCCTGAAATGTTGGTAATCGGAGAAGGCCGATACTGAACAGCTCATTGAATACTAGGTAGGGAAGTGCGATAAGGCAGTTTCAGTGTTAAATCAGTTTCGACGAGACCTTACATAACAGAGAGAAATAGATCGCTTCGGCTTCGTCTTCTTTGTGGTTATCGCCATGCTCTCCGAGTACCTAATCATGCTGCCTTTGTCTGTGGAGCGATAAGACTGCGGCGCTGCAACTCTAACAAGATTGTCACGTCGAGAGTGCTTGAAAATTTCGACCCTGTCCATGGCTTACGACGGCTTGTATCAGTGTGTACAAGGAGAAGTAAGCCAAGAAATCCAACGATGCCATCACAACTTGAGAGTTGCCCGGCTCCGCTACGTCGGGGCCATGCTCCCTTAGTCGTCGAACTAATTCGCGGAGGTATGCCACTAAGCCTGCACCGTTCATATGACAAGCGATAATGAGCGTAGACAATGTGTGGGAAAACCTTGAGCTTTGGGCGAAAGGAGGAAGATTGGTACTCTTGTTTGAAAAGTTCGAAAAGAAAAAACCCGATCTCAAAACTATTTTCTAGATGACCCCACGTAGGAGAGTTCTGTTGAGATAAATGAGGTTCGCCTCAATTAGTTTCGACCTCTTGGGTCTCGTTGCCTAAACCCTCTCTGAGTCGAAGGACTCTGATAGAAGGAGGAGGGGAGGGAAGCAACGATGGCATCAGGTTGGATCGATGGATGCGAGTACAACGGACGTACCTGCCCAGACGAATGATTGATATACCCTGTCTAGGTACACAGCATGTACGTAATACATGATCCCTGCGTTGCCATGGCAAATCTACAATGCGATGATGTATCCGTGCAGACTTCACAATGTACTACAACCTTACTTGATAAGTATCTCGCATTACGCCGTGATAAATCCAATATGTGACGTTGAAATTGGCCTCAAGCTTGTGAGGCTTGAAGAATGATCAAGGGTTCATGGTGAATTGCGATGGCTTCAATAATGGCGGCTGGACTTGAAGCTCAGTATAAGTACGTACCCGAGCTGACCAACAGGCATCCTTGTTCCCTCGAGCGCCGGGGCCCTCAGTGGTTACGTAGTGTGTAGCTTTATAGGTCACCCTCCCTTGCAACCCCCACCCGTGAATCGCCTGAGGCCGAGCTGATTCGGTCAGAGGCAAGCACATTGCAGGTCGGAAAAACTCCTCACGAGCTTGCCCCGTCGCGCAATAATTTTTCACGCGCTGTCCGGAAGCTCCAGCCTACCTACGTATCCAGTCCAGCGCATACAACTAAGGTGTATTTGCAAATAGCAGCATCCGCCGCGGCCTCTGCAACCTACCTCGACATCATCGCCCCAGACCAACTGGTCAGCCCATTAATACAATCCCTCCCACTTTGCGGCCTCGCCTGCTGTACCACTCTTGACTCCGACATATCAATTGCATCCCACAGCATTCAAAATGTCGAATCCCCTGCCCTCTGTGCCCCCCATGGCCAGTCCCCCGACCGTCATTCCGGTGGATTCTTCCTCCGGCCTTTGGGATCGCATCACCTCGTGGGCCTCAGAAAACAAGACCGTTGTCTACACCGCTGCCGGTGTTGCCGTTGTCGCCACGGGCGCCGGCCTCGTCTACTTCCTCAACAGTGATGCTGTACGTCTGCTTCACTTTCTTCCCCGCTATCTGCCTGGTCCCGGCTCCCGGGTATCGTCATGCGGTCCATTTTTTTTCTTTCTTGTTTTTCTGTACTCCCGTGGCTCCCGGCTTCTGGCCGTTACGCTGTCGCGCCCAGATTGCCTCTTCAGAAACTTGGCTAACTTGACTGCGACTGAAGAAGAAGGACTCGACACCAAAGCTTAGCAAGAAGGAGCGAAGGAAAAGAAAGGAGGCCGAGCGGAAGGCCGCCGAGGCAGAGAAGTCCGCGCCCGCAGAGACCGCCGCCCCCACGCAAACCAAAGCCGCGACTGTCGAGAGTGCCGATGAGCTCCCCGAGATCGACGAGACCACCGTCCAGAGCTTCACCGCCGAACAGCGTGACGAGTATGCCGCCAAGCTCAAGGATGTCGGCAACAAGGCGTATGGCAGCAAGGATTACAACAAGGCGATCGAGCTCTACTCCAAGGCCATCCTTTGCAAGGCCAACCCCATCTTCTACTCCAACCGTGCCGCCTGCTACAATGCCCTCGGCGACTGGGACAAGGTTGTCGAGGACACTTCTGCCGCCATTGCCCTCGACCCGGAGTACGTCAAGGCCTTGAACCGTCGTGCTAACGCCTACGAGCACCTTAAGATGTATGGCGAGGCCCTCCTCGACTTCACTGCCTCTTGCATTATTGATAGCTTCAAGAATGAGAGCAGCGCACAGGCAGTCGAGCGTCTGCTCAAGAAGTTCGCCGAGCAGAAGGCGCAGGAGATGATGGCTAGCCGCCCTAACAAGCTCCCCAGCCACACCTTCGTCGGCAACTACCTCCAGAGCTTCCGCGTCAAGCCCCGCCCCGCCGGTCTCGAGGACTCTGTCGATCTCTCTGAGGAGACCGGCAAGGGCCAGCTGCAGCTTGGCCTGAGGGCTCTGGAGAAGAAGACTGGTGACGGCTACGAGGAGGCGAGGGCGGCCTTCGAGAGTGCCCTTGAGCTGGGCGACCTTGACGAGTTCGAGGCTCTGGCCTACAACCTCCGCGGTACCTTCAGCTGCCTGCTCGGCAAGCACGACGCCGCCATGGCCGACTTGACCAAGAGCATCGAGCTGGACCCCTCCATGACTCAGAGCTACATCAAGCGCGCGAGCATGAACCTCGAGCTTGGAGCCCCTGATAAGGCTGGCGACGACTTCGAGAAGGCCACGGAACAAAACAGCGAGGACCCTGATATCTACTACCACCGCGCCCAGCTCCACTTCATCAAGGGCGAGTTTTCGGACGCCGCCAAGGACTACCAGAAGTCGATCGACCTCGACCGCGATTTCATCTTCTCCCACATTCAGCTCGGTGTCACGCAGTACAAGATGGGCTCCATCGCCTCCTCCATGTCTACTTTCCGCCGCTGCATCAAGAACTTCAAGGACGTCCCCGACGTCTACAACTACTACGGCGAGCTGCTCCTCGACCAGGGTAACTTCCAGGAGGCCATTGAGAAGTTCGACGCTGCCATCGAGATGGAGTCCAAGACCAAGCCCATGGCGATGAACGTCCTCCCTCTCATCAACAAGGCCCTTACCCTCTTCCAGTGGAAGCAGGACTTTGGCGAGGCCGAGAAGCTTTGCCAGAAGGCTCTAATCAGTAAGCGTTCCGAACTGCGGTCTTGCGTGTCTGTAACTAACCCGACGCAGTCGACCCCGAATGTGACATCGCTGTTGCGACGATGGCCCAGCTGCTTCTCCAGCAGGGCAAGGTCACTGATGCTCTCAAGTACTTCGAGCGCGCGGCAGAGCTTGCCCGCACGGAGGGCGAGATCGTCAACGCGCTTTCATACGCCGAGGCGACGCGCACCCAGCTCCAGGTGCAGGAGAAGTACCCCAAGCTGGCCGCCAAGCTGCAGGGTCTCAGCCCCGGTATGGGCCCCAGGTAAATCGCACATTAGCTGAAGAGCAGCGTCTTAACCGTGCACACAATGTGCACCGAAAAAGAGAACGAATGAGTCTTTCGCCTACTGGCGACGTGTAAGAAGAAAGTAGCTCCTGAAACGCAAAGGGAGGGAGCCGGAGTCATTGCCGGGAATTCGAGCATTTGGTCGGTAATGGGGGAAAACAACGAATAACTATCGGCACGGGACTATGAAATGAGGAGTAAAAGCCCGTTTATCATTATCGTGTCTTTTATCGTTTTTTTGTGTATGCCGGCGCCGGAAGTAGGTGGAATGCTTAGGGAACGGGGAGCGTGGTGCTGGAGGCTACACACGGCTGCAAGAGGCACCACAGGCGTTCCTTCAAACCCGACTACTGTACATATTCCGACTTCCCTCACTTTGCGTACATTGGTGGGCATTGTAGAACTAGTCTATTGTTGTATGCCATATTTTTTTCCCCCACCTTCCACTCTTTGGGGGCTGTTTTGTAACTTCGCGGTGCTTGCTCCGGCATCGCTTGTATTGGTATATAGGAGATAAAATGGGAACTCTCTACTGGCATTGGAAAGCTCATGATTGTCGTACGACTGACTTCCTCGACAGGTCGGTCATCAGGCCATCCCAGTCGAAGGACTTTCAGTAAGATGGAAGGGAGCAGGAAAACTCTCGGTGCGGTGGGGAAATGGACGTCTCCCTCACAGAACACACAAGGCAACAAATGTAAAAGTAGACGATCTAGAAAGATTGGGCAGGAAAAAAGAGAAAAGCTTCATAGCCAGTGACCCACATTGATTTCGCCCGGACTTGAACCGGAGACCTTCAGTGTGTTAGACTGACGTGATAACCAACTACACCACGAAACCAGGTGATTTGATGAGAAGCTTGGTGGCCAAGCAGTACATGATCCTTACGCGCAACGCGCGTGCTCCTGCCGGCGCAAGGATACCGTGGTTACAGGGATCCATGTTGTTTGCGCTTATCCGGGGGTAGTACGCCCGATAACAAAGTTTTTGGTGGGGCAGTTGACGCCAGGCTAAGAGTTTGACGCTTTTCGTTCCAGAATCAACATCGCAGAAATCCAGACTCGACGTCGCAAAGCCCGAATCGACCGCCGCAGAGCACGAATCGCCATCGCAGGGTCCGGACTACGTGTCGCAGAAATCATAGTCACGACCGCCATCCTCTACCGCCAAAATGATTGTAAGTTTCGCTGAATAGACACCAGAAATGATGCAAGATCCTGACTCTTCTCTGCACAGCGCAAACAAGCCAGGCAGCGCCGCGACTACCTCTACCGAAAGGCGCTCATCCTGAAGGAGGCCGAGACGAACGAGAAGAAGGCCCAGCTGCGGAGCGCTCTCGCGTCCGGCAAGCCGCTCGACCCGTCCGTTGCCAGAGAGAAGGGCCTGCGGAAGGACTTCGCATACGACGAGTCGCGTCCGGATCTCACCGTCCACGAAGAGCTCGACCTCGACGACGAATATAGCATGCTGAGCGGACTTGTGGACCCGAGTCCTTGTGAGTTTCTTTCTTTCGCGGGGTGAAAATTGCCGTCGCGCTCTCTCGGCTAACTTGTTGGGTAGTGGTTACCACTTCGCGAGATCCGTCTAGCCGCCTGACGGCCTTCAGCAAGGAAGTTCGACTGGCACGTCATTCTTAAATCATTTCGAGTCCTTATATCTAACTTTGCGCAGCTTCTACCCACTGCCGTTCGCCTGAATAGAGGTAACACGGTACTTCCCGTAGGTTCTTCTAGCCTACAATCTCGCCGCCACAGCTGACGACCTCAGGACCTGGTATCAACTTGCAAGAATAATTCACGGTCCGATATTATCATATTGACGGAACATCGCGGGACCCCCAGCGCTCTCACGTGAGTTAAAAAGTTAATTTGAACCGAATTCCACAGGATCCAGCCTCTGGAGAGCGGATCTCGGACCTCGATCAAGCGAGTGACCAAAAAAGTGATACACCGAGCTAGATACATACCAGAAGTACAGCACACTATCAGCCCAGCTTACTCTATATGTGTATGCTTGGTAGGTTCTGTGTATCACTTTTTTGTCACTCGCTTGCTCGATGTCACGGGTCTCGACGTCGTGGGCGTTAAGGACCTCGTCGACTGCAGTCTCGCTACGCTTGTTCTTCTTTGCCTCCTTGGTGATTCATGCTAACGAAGAAAGTGTTTCTCATCTACCGCATGGGCCCACGGTGTCATTCAGCCTGCATAATGTGCTTTTGCGGTCGGTCTCCCATTCGTTCGCTCCATCTACTGTGTTTTAGTCCTCCCACCAACTGATATTTCGTCTTCCAACCAATCAACCGCCGTACTTACCAATTTATAGACACGATATCCCCGGTTCGGCACGAGGCACCGTTAGCGAGTCGTACCCGCAACTGATATTTTCCGGGTTCAAGTCGTTTGTACATCCGAATCACTG
Source organism: Colletotrichum sojae (assembly GCA_014235955.1). Taxonomy (NCBI): domain Eukaryota; kingdom Fungi; phylum Ascomycota; class Sordariomycetes; order Glomerellales; family Glomerellaceae; genus Colletotrichum; species Colletotrichum sojae. The sequence goes on from WIGN01000057.1 coordinate 23,079, forward strand.
GGTTACGGGATACTGCTGACAGCTATCGTAGCGTTCAAGGGAAACGTATCGTCAAGGTGCTCAAGCACCTGTTTCCCCCCCGCGAACCCATTAACAGCAAGGCCTCTGTTGGAAGCCGAGTGGTATCATTTATTTGCGAGAATGATACCATCGAGGTTCGGCAGTGAGTTACCCCTCACAATTTGCTCTCTGCCCCATGTCAACGCCCGCTTACCACTCCGTAGCCACGTCTTCGTACAGACGAGCTTCGATTCCGTCGAGTTATCAGAGGTCGGCCCGCGCATGACTATGAAGCCGTTCGAGATACGCGGCGGCACCCTTGAGAACAAGGACGGCGACGTGGAATGGCACCTCTCGCAATACACTCGCACGGGCAGGAAGAAGGATTACTTGTAAAGCAGCAGCATTCGGAGGCACGCGAAAGGCAACTCAAGGTGGAAGATCAAAATATTGTCCCTTGGTTATCACGTCGACTTGAATGTCCTGCGCGCGCGAGTGGCGAGCTGTTCAAGGCATTGTATATTGTGCTATAGGGGGGTCGACAAGATCGGGTGGAAACAGGTCCGGAAAAGTTTGAGGAGTTACGGCTTGCTTTAATACATAGTTTCAGGTTCGTCGGTTTGCAAAAGAATCATGTGGGACAATCCGCGGACACATTCCAATGAAGACAGAAGTCAGATACGCCATGCGCAGAGTCTTTGTGTATATCACGAGACCTGTTGGGACATGGAACTGAACCAATGTACCGGCGCCGCGAATGCAACATCAGATGAACTAGGATTCGTCGTGTGTGTGTTTGTGTGGGGGGAAGAAGTCTACCGTTTCTTGAGAATTCACAAATTCCGAAGATAATCTGAGCTAAATCTGGTCTCTTCAAAACCGTGGTTGCCTCGAGGTAAGAAACAGCTTTGCTCCGGCGAAGACTCGAGACGGTCGTATCGGCGCGACAACCACCACGAGCCAATGAAAGGCGACAGGGGTGGATGTCATCCGGAAGCCGAGAGGACCCACTTAAAGTCAAGCACGGGATAAACGACCGGGCCCTCATCCGGGCTGGGTTGCTTGCGAATCAGTTCCTCGGAGGGAGGCCCCGCCACGATATACGCGCAACACGGATACCGGAGCGAATGGATGGAACGGGCATTTCGATTTCGCCATTGCCTGTGGCGGTCTCGCTATTCTCAGTTCCTCACCGCCCTGGGGCACCAGGGCAGGTATCCGCAATAGCGAGAGGGAGGAAGGACTAGCGGAGGCGATGTGGGTAAGATGGCCGACGGTACGAACTGCGGATTACGGAGGCTTGGGGACTTTGTGTGCAGTGGTGGTTCGCACAGCCACGAACTGGTGACGATTCCGCGCCGAGCCGGCCTCAAGCTCCCTCGACTCTAGCGAAGGACCCGCGGTTCCGCGGTCAGCAGTCGTCGATGTCGAGGAGAATCTGCAGCTGCCCGTAGCCTCATTCGACTCTCGCTCCGTCTTAACGGTTATTTTTGGGGGCCATGGCACTGCTGTGGTGCCGCCACCCATCCCAGCTCGTTCGTCTTCGGCTGTCAATCGTCACCCCATTCACAGCTGCGGGAATGGCTGGGCAGGACCAGGGTTGCGCAACCCCCCTGGCGGGCAGTTCAAGACAGAGAACATGGCTGCACTAGTTGCATGTAAGGTTGGTAGAGAGGGAGGGGTCGTCCAGCCTCCCGTACCGCATTCTCTCGTTCAGAGCTACCTGCCGCTACCGCCGTCGGACGGTGTGTAAGACACTGAAGGTACCTACGGACAGTGAGACCTGGCCGCTCGCCCGTTCCTTAGTAAGGGTACATTCCCTCAGATAGATAGATACCTGGTGGCCGCAGGTACAGAGACCTCCAGCGCCTTACCAGAAGGCATGCGTTCCGTGTATAATAAGCTTCGCCCCGCCCGTCGGCGCAACATGCTCTGATGTCACTGACCTCGCTCCGTCTTGTCTTTCCCCGGAAACGGCGCCTTCTCCTCGAAGAAATACCTACGCTACGAGATCTGTGCATCATTGGGAATCTGGAAGCTCCCGCGCTTTAGTAGCTGCAAAGGAAAAGCTACAAAATCTACACAGTTGCAGCTTGTTTTGTTCGTTTTCAGCATCCAAGCTTCTCCAGAGGAACGCGACGAGTCAACAACAACACTTTAAAAACTCGACTGGAAAAAAAAAACAGGACCCCGGAAATCTGATCGGCTTAACCTGCCCACCTGCGCCCCATCACACCCAACCACAGACACTGCCCGGGGTATCCGCTCTGACAGGTCCCGGTGCCTGATTGGGCCCGTCCGCAGTGTCATTTCACAGTCTTTCCAGCACTTCCCAGTTCCTGTCAGCGGCCGGAGGTCCCAGCCTGGACGTCATTTAACGGCTAGACATCAGCCGAAATATCCTCAGCGCTCACCCACGGTCGCACTTGCCCGCTACCTACCTACCATCTCACGAGACCAGACCGCGGAGCACAGCAACAGCACGCTCGTTCCTTCGCCGCCGGACTTACCCCTCGTCAATCCCACCCGGCCTCAATCGCATTTCCTATCCTCCTTCACGCTCTGTCTGTAGCTCTATCGACAGCAGCCTTTTGCCAACATGTCGTACGGTCAGTACAACAACAACCCTTACGCCCAGGGCCCCGACGCCGAGGGCGGTGCCGGCGGCTACGGCTACGCCAACAACAGCAACAACAACAACCAGGTTCGTTGCGATTCAATCGCTTCACCCGGCGCATAGGCGCGAATTTGCCTGTCGCATCATCCCGTCGCTAACCCTCGCAACAGCAACAACAATATGGCCAGCCGTACGGTCAACAGTATGACCAAGGTCAATATGAGATGCAGCCCTACGGAGAAGAGCCCCAGTATGCCAACCAGCCTCCGGCGCCCACAACACTCAGCCAGCAAGAGTTCCTGCAGCGCGTGACATACCTGCGCTCCGAGATCCAGGCCCTCACCTCAGACATTGAGGGCATCGCCCAATTGCACCAGCGCGCCCTTTCCTCTACCGATGGCCAAGCTAGCCAGCAGCTGGAGCACGCCGTGTCGGAGACGCAGCTCCGCAACACCAAGGTCAAGGATGGTATCAAGGCACTTGAGAAGGACCTCGTCAAGACCCAGGACGGCTCGCAAAAAACCAAGAGCGTCCAGCTCAACACCCTCAAGAACACTTTCAAGTCTGAACTCGACAAGTACCAGCAAATCGAGCGTGATTACCAGCAGCGCTACCGTGATCAGATCGCCCGCCAGTTCCGCATCGTCAACCCGGAAGCGACGGAAGAGGAAGTTAAAGAGGCAACGGAGCTCGACTGGGGCAGTGAGGGCGTTTTCCAGACTGCGGTAAGCTCGTAGCGTTCCCCCGCGCCAGTATCCTGTCGGCAGGCGCGCTCGCGCCAAGGGTGCCAAGTGCTGACATTCACATCCACAGCTCAAATCCAACCGTACAGGCCAGGCCAACGCCATCCTGGGCAACGTCAGAGCCCGCCACAACGAGCTGCAGCGCATCGAGAAGACGCTCATCGAGTTGGCCACGCTCTATCAGGAAATGGCACAGCTCGTCGAGGCGCAGGAGCCGGTCGTCAACGCTGCGGAGCAGAACGCCCAACAGACTGTCGACAACATCCAGAAGGGCAACGAAGAGGTTGCCGTCGCGAACAAGCACGCTCGCAACCGCCGCAAGCTCAAGTGGTGGTGTCTGCTCATCACCATCATCATCATCGCTCTCGCCGTCGGTCTCGGTGTCGGTCTTTACGAAGCCAACAAGCCCAAATAATGACGCCTCCTTCCATTCTTCACAGGAAAAAAAGAACAAATCGCCATCAGTGACCTAGGGAGATGGCGATCAAAATGTTTGAATGGGCGATTCAAACCAGGAAGAGCCCACATGATGAAGGTCAAAGGACAGCACTTAAAAGAGGCACGACCCTTGTTTTTAGATTTCATGACTATGGCTCGGACGAGGCGGGACAGAGTTTCTTAATCAGGGGCTGACCTATGCGACGGCTACCACTCACATCCAACCCAATCCCTCCCTCGACGAAGTCACGATATACCGCCGAGCACTTATTTTCTTACACGGCGGGCTCCTGATTCCCCACCCAGGTTAGCTTGCTTAGTGTACGCATACTCTTCATACGACCAGACGGGACATGAGGGGTTCCGGAGTCTTCTGTTTTTCTCACTTTTCAACCTGTATCTATTGGGAAGTCGGCCCGGTTCTTTGGATGGATGATGGAAGGGGGGGCGACGATATTATTTTGTACGTATCGCACAATGGCGAGAGGTTATGACGCACTTTTACGATAGTACTTGTGATTGTTGCCTTGCCGACGGTGTCTCTCATGAGCGAGGGAAAATTTTTCCCGATATCAATTTCCTACCTAGTTTCCACCCCCCCGGCGTCAGCTAGCATGCCACGCGGGGATCTTGTCGGCCGGGGACGGGAAACAAGAGGCATGCTAACCCCGGCCAAAGGCCGCCTCGGTGCTCCGTCCCCCGGGGCAAGCGCTGCCTCCATGGACGCCGGGCCCGCCTAGGTATCGGGTACCGTGGTACCTAGCGCAATCACTCAAGGTACCCTGTCTTATCTAAGCCATCACGTGGCGATAAACATCCCACCAAAAATAAGTGCGCCTTTCGCCGCTTCCTAGATCGCTTGGGCCAAACCGCCTTTCAGGTTCCGGGTGCGATTCCACAACGCACACAACATCCCACGCCGAGCTCACACCCAGTTTCTGCAACTTCGAGGTCGCAGGGAAAACCCCACAATCTTCTGCACCGATATGATGTGACGGTCTCTATCTCCGACTATCTCGAATCCCCTTCCGTGTACGAACTGAGCCACCGAGGCTCTGCGACGCCCAAATTCGAGATCCACCAAGGCTGAAGGTTAGTTTTGCGCGCCAGGCTCCCATATGTGGCAGCTGGAACCACCGGACGATTTTCGATTCGCTTTTTTTTCTGCTTGTCATTGCACTGCCGCTTACCTTCCCCAGGAGATCAGCAGATTGAAGAAGTAACGACGATGGAAGGAGCCTTCCAGCACCTCGGCAATCACTTGCTGAGCGACAATACTGCCACGATCAAGGCAGGCGCCGACGACTTTACCGGCATCGACCCCGACGAAAGCCTTCTCTACGGGAAGTATGGCGGCCGCGGTGGTCGTCGCCGCGCCGATGACGACGACAACCAGACCGAGCTCTACGATGATGACGATATCGACAGCCTTACGAGCATGCCGGTTGGGGCTATGAAGGACTTGGACCTTGGAAGACCTCAGGAAGACGAAAGAGAACTACCTCCCCATGCTTGCGCGTACGTTGATATGCTCTCTACCCTGGCGACAAGTTTTCGGGCTGACTGTTCCGTTTCAGATACTGCGGCATCCACTCCCCAAGCTCCGTCGTCAAATGCCTCGGTTGTAATAAGTGGTTCTGCAGCGCGCGCGGAAACGCAACGTCTAGCCACGTTGTGAACCACTTAGTTCGAGCTAGGCACAAGGAAGTTCAACTCCATCCGGAATCTACCCTTGGCGATACCGTGCTCGAGTGCTACAACTGCGGAACCAAGAACGTCTTTCTTCTTGGCTTTATTCCGGCCAAGTCGGACACCGTGGTCGTACTTCTCTGCCGTCAGCCATGCGCCGCCAACACCTCCTCCAAGGACATGAGCTGGGACACCTCGCGATGGCAACCCTTGATTGAGGAGCGGGCATTCCTGACCTGGCTTGTCGCTACCCCTTCGGATGCCGAGCAGCTTCGCGCCCGACACCTGACCCCGCCCATGATTGCAAAGCTGGAGGAGATGTGGAAAGACAACAACTTCGCGACCGTTGCCGATCTCGAGGCAGCAGCCAGCATCGACGACGAGCCTACTCCCGTTCAACTCAAATACGACGATCCCTACCACTATCAGAACATCTTTGGCCCTCTCGTCAAGATGGAATCCGACTACGACAAAAAGCTCAAGGAAGCGCAGTCCGAGGATGGTCTGACTGTTCGCTGGGATTATGGTCTCAACAACAAGCACCTCGTCAGCTTCGAGCTGCACAAGATAGAGTCCGGTGATGTGAAGCTGGCTGTTGGTGACGAGATGCGCCTTCGTTACAAGGGAGAGCTCCGCCCGGCGTGGGAGGGAGTGGGCTATGTCATCAAGATTCCCAACAACCAGTCCGACGAAGTGACTCTGGAATTGCGCAAGGCTGGCAACGAAAAGACTGTCCCGACCGAGTGCACTCACAACTTCTCGGCAGACTACGTGTGGAAGGCTACGTCTTATGATCGCATGCAGTACGCGATGAAGACCTTTGCCGTGGACGACATGAGTGTGTCTGGGTACATTTTCCACAAGTTGCTCGGCCACGACGTTGCGGTTGCGCCTCAGAAGACGACGATGCCTAAGAAGTTCAGCGTCCCTGGCCTCCCCGATCTCAACACGAGCCAGATCGCAGCCATCAAGGCTGTCTTGTCGACGCCGCTCAGCTTGATTCAGGGACCTCCGGGAACTGGCAAGACCGTCACCTCGGCAACTATCATCTACCACCTCTGCAAGATGAACAACGGACAGGTTCTGGTGTGCGCGCCGTCCAACGTCGCTGTCGACCAGCTCTGCGAGCGGATCCACCGCACAGGTCTCAAGGTCGTGCGTCTCACGGCCAAATCTCGCGAGGATGTTGAGTCTTCCGTGAGCTTCCTTGCTCTCCATGAACAGGTCCGTATGAACGACAGCAATGGAGAATTGGTGAAACTCGCGCAGCTGAAGAGTGAACTGGGAGAGTTGTCCAGCCAGGATGAGAAGAAGTTCAAGCAGCTCACCAAGGCGGCCGAGAGGGATATCCTCCACAATGCCGACGTTGTTTGCTGCACTTGCGTTGGTGCTGGCGACCCTCGTCTCTCCAAGATGAAGTTCCGCAATGTCCTCATTGACGAGTCGACCCAGTCGGCCGAGCCCGAGTGCATGATTCCTCTTGTCCTTGGTTGCAAGCAAGTCGTCTTGGTCGGTGACCACAAGCAGCTGGGCCCTGTCATTATGAACAAGAAGGCCGCCAAGGCTGGCCTGAACCAGTCGCTTTTCGAGCGTCTTGTCAACCTGCGCCTGGTACCCATCCGCCTGAACATCCAGTACCGCATGCACCCCTGCCTTTCCGAGTTCCCTTCCAACATGTTCTACGACGGCTCCCTCCAGAATGGTGTGACTCACAAGGAGCGCCTTCGCCGCGACGTCGACTTTCCCTGGCCTGTCTCGGATACGCCGATGATGTTCTGGTCCAACTTGGGCAACGAAGAGATTTCGGCATCTGGAACTTCGTACCTCAACCGTACCGAGGCGTCCAACGTGGAGAAGATTGTCACCCGCTTCTTCAAGGCCGGAGTCAAGCCGCTGGACATTGGTGTTATTACTCCATACGAGGGTCAGCGAAGCTACATCGTTAGCACCATGCAGAACACTGGCACTTTCAAGAAGGAGAGCTACAAGGAGGTCGAGGTCGCATCCGTCGATGCCTTCCAGGGTCGTGAGAAGGACTTCATCGTCTTGTCTTGTGTCCGTTCCAACGACAACCAGGGCATTGGTTTCCTGTCGGATCCTCGCCGTCTCAATGTTGCTTTGACCCGTGCCAAGTACGGCCTCGTCATCATCGGCAACCCCAAGGTCCTTTCCAAGCACGAGCTGTGGCACCACCTTCTTGTCCACTTCAAGGACCGCAAGTGTCTGGTTGAAGGACCGTTGACCAATCTGCAGACTTCTCTCCTGCAGTTTGGCAAGCCCCGCACGGCGTACCGCCAGAAGACGAACCAGCCGCCCCGTCCCAACGCTGGCGGATTTCCCAACGGCAACCGATTCAATGGTCCTGGGTCTATTCGCGACTTTGACGCCGGCTCCATGCTGTCTTACATTCCTGATGACGTCTCATCCATCCACAGCTCTCTGGGCGGCGCCGGTCTTAACACCACTTACCCGCCCATCTTCTCGAGCTTCACCCCCGAGCAGTGGCCGGGTCTTCCAGGAGTGCCTCCCGTCGGCCGCTCCGGCAACAAGAGGGGCGGGCGCGCCACCGAAAGCATCGCCGGCGAGAGTGTCGCCAACTCAGAGTACACGGATGCGAGCGCCAGCGTCATCGGTGCGAAGGGCGTCGGACAAGGCGGAGTCAGCCTGCATGGTCCTGGTTCGACAGACACGATCCACAACATGCGACCTGCGTCGTACAGCCACAGCGATCGGCTGAAGCAGTACGTCGAGAGCGGCGGGCGCATGGGACCCGGGAACGGCTTCGGCCGTCGGTACGACGACGACGAGAAGAGCGTTAGCACCGCCTTCCACAGCCAGATCGGCGGCGGCTTCGACTGAAGGGCGTGACGGAAGCGAACAGGGATATGCTTTACTAACCACCATACGTGTGGTTCTCACCAAACCCCCGACGGCCTTCAGCCCTCGCCGCGCCATAGCCGGTGCCGTACGAAGGAGTAGGCAACTTGCCTCAACCTCGAGGCGTCCCAGAGAGCTGGGCCGGTCAACGGAAGACAGTCTACCTGGTCAAAGATTCGGTTTCCGACGACGACGTGCCGCAGGCGGGTCATAGCCCGACCAGCGAGAGCCGCAACCGATGGAGGGATTCGCTCGCGTGCGCCCTCAACGGCCCGCGATTTGCAGATTGTCATCAGAGTGTGGTGTTAGTGTTAGCAGGGTAGAGGACAGAGGCGGCCAAAGACGAGGAGCTGCGCTGGCGGCATGGATCTGCATCTCCAGAAGCAGTTTCTAGGTTGTTATTGACGCGCAGTTTGAGCACTGGAGGCGTTAGAGCCAGTGAGCATCTGCTGCGAAGAGGTTCGAGAAGTCCAGGCTGGCTGGTATTTCTGCACCGGTACCTGCAATGGATGTAGCTCTGCTCAGTATCCAGTATGTAGTTATCTATGCATCTAGCTAGCCACCAGTAATCACCGTCTTTACCTACGCTTCTGTTACATATTCACATGATATTGACACCATTTGAACAGCCACATCAGGCTGATTGAAGATAGTGCATCGCGGTCTCGTTATTTTAAGCTCGAGATAGACTCTGACGGGTGCGCTCGCCTGAAGAAGAAGCCCGCTAACCTTCGGGACTTTCTACGCTGCGCACCTTTGCAGGAAGCGTCTTTGGAAACGGCATTCTGCCCACTGATGGACAGGGGCGGGCTCCGGCACCCCACAAAATCTCTAAATTAATGGCGAGCGACCAGGAATACCCCAGTTGAAGACACGGGAATTGCGCTCAGTCTGACAGGAATCCTCGCCGGGCCCAGGTCCAGCCGTCCAATTGGAGGTCCACTATGACGATTACCCGTCCGATTTGGTTGGCCCTTTCGCGAAACCGTCTGGCGGGCGGGCGGATTGCCGTTGGGGATGAATATCTCAGCGGAGAGCTGGCCGTTTGACGGGCGACTTGTGAAATTATGGCGAGTGATTAGTTCTGTTCACCAAACCTAATGATAGAGTCCTACAATATTAGTAGTAGTAGGTTGCTGACTACAAAGCTACTTCCATCTAAATTCCAACGGGGCTTCCTCCGTCTCCGCCAGGGCTTGCTGTCTCGGGAAGGAGGAAACTCTTGGCATTCCTATACGAACACGTGTGAGCTTCGACGGCGGGCATAAGTCTTGGCCGGTGGCCGGCAACCGAAAGGCAACGCCCCTGAACCTTCTCGGCTTGCATATTGCTAGTAGTTTTAGTTTTGTAACCTGGGGGGAGCTATGCAACGCCCGGTTCCTCTTTTCTGCCAAGTTTGTCACCCGAAAACGCGAAAGATCCAAAAAGTGCTCCAGAAAAAATACCACTGCCGGACCCTGGAATCCATGCACTCACTGTCGGGGCGTCTGTTGTTCCTCTTCAACAACGTCGCTTCTTCTTCTTCCCCCTACTCAAGGTAGCCAAGAATCGACCCCCATCGTCACTCCTCCCCCATCTACGCGGGGAACCGACATGAGTAACCAGCCGCGCCGAGAAGTGCCGCCGCCGCTGCCGCTCTCCCTTTACTCCGAGCCGCCAACATGATCACCATCCGCCGCCGCCCCGCGAGGCTGCCAATCTACCTGGGCATCGTCCTCACACTGCTCTTCTTCTGGCACACCGGCCTGCCCATCGGCGGCTCGGGCTCCCGCGTGCTTTCCTACGATGGAATCACCTACCGCAAGTCCAGCTACGACTGGGGCAGCTTGAAGCTCCAGTACCCCCATGAGAAGCCCCTTCGGACGCCGCCCCGAGGCACGCCCCTCGAGCTCCCGCGCGTCCAGTACGACTTCGCCGCCGGCAAGAGCGGCGGCAGCAAGAAGGGCAATAAGCTCTCCCACGACGAGGACGCCGACCGCGAGCGCGAGCAGCAGATCGAGTCGAGACGGGTCACCGTCGCCAACGCCTTCCGCCGCAGCTGGGCCAGCTACAGCGAGCACGCCTGGACATGGGACGAGCTTACGCCGGTGTCTGGTCACGGCAAGAACACCTTTGGCGGGTGGGCTGCCAGCATGGTGGACGGGCTCGACACTCTGTACATTATGGGCATGCACGACGAGTTCAAGCACGCCGTCCGCACCGTCGCCCTTATCGACTGGGCCAACACGACCGAGTCGGCCGCCAACATGTTCGAGACGACCATCCGTCACCTCGGCGGTCTCATCAGCGCCTACGACCTCTCCGGAGAGCCGGCCCTGCTGGCCAAGGCCATTGAGCTCGGCGACATGCTGTACATGGGGTTCGACACCCCCAACCACATGCCGCCCTTCTGGTTCAAGTTCTCCGAGGCCAAGTACGGCACCCAGAGCGTCAGCACACACGAGTCCTCGGCCGCGGGGTGCTCGCTCTCCATGGAGTTCACCCGCCTCTCCCAGATAACGGGCGACCCCAAGTACTACGACGCCACGGAGCGCGTCAAGAAGTTCCTCGTCAAGACCCAACACGACACGAAGCTCCCCGGCATGTGGCCCACGTTCCTCAACTATCGCGAGGAGAAGGTCGACGACTCCGCCTTCACCATCGGCGCCCAGGCCGACTCCCTATACGAGTACCTCCCCAAGATGTACGCGCTGCTCGGCGGCCTCGACCCCGAGTACGAGAAGCTCACGACCGGCTCCTTCGACGCCATCAACAAGCACATCCTCTTCCGCCCCATCCTGCCCAACAAGACCGACGTCCTCGTGCCCGGCAACGCGTTCGCCCGCACCTCCTCGGTCGACCTCACCCCCGAGGCCCAGCACCTCGGCTGCTTCGCCGGCGCCATGTACGGCCTCGCCGGCAAGCTCCTGCAGGACAAGTCTTACGTCTCCATCGGCGAGAAGATCTCCCGCGGCTGCGCCTGGGCCTACAAGGCCTTCCCGACGGGCATCATGCCCGAGATCATGACGCTCCACACGTGCGACAAGCCCGACCACGCCGCCTGCGAATACGACGCCGATGTCCACTCCCACATCGGCATGCCCGCCGGCGTCAAGGACGTCCGCGACGGCCGCTACATCCTCCGCCCGGAGGCCATCGAGAGCGTCTTCTACATGTACCGCATCACGGGCGACGACGAGTGGCGCGAGCTCGCATGGGACATGTTCCAGGCCATCCAGCGCGCCACCGAGACGCCGCTGGCCTACTCGGCCATCTCCAACGTCAACGTCGCCTCGGCCGACGTCACCACCAAGACCGACTCCATGGAGAGCTTCTGGTTCTCCGAGACGCTCAAGTACTTCTACCTCATCTTCTCGCCGCCCGACGTCGTCAGCCTCGACGACTGGGTCCTCAATACGGAGGCGCACCCGTTCAAGAGGCCCAAGAAGACGCAGGGCGTCAAAACGGAGGCCGAGATGCGAGGGCAGTAGGGATAGCATTTTGCAAGACACGGCATTTTCAAAAGACTGCAAAAGCGCAAGGTATCAGCGCGGTTTGGTCCGGGAACAAGCATAAATGAGGGGAGCATTCGCATCAGGGATATCTATAGAGTGGAATGGATAGGGGGCGGTGAACATAAAACGCATGCATGGCTCGCGAGGTCTACTTGTCATTTGTATGACTCGGCAATAAGAGAGGTTTGGTCGGCATACATACCAACCATGAGTATTCCTCAAATCTCACGCGAATGAATTGCTCGTCTTTTTCAACACACATTGTTAATCACTTACTGAGCTCGTCTTTTCAACAACATTCAATCCTCTTTACTTACTGAGCATGACGTAACAGCTGGTAAGAGTAATTACAGCACGGCCGCCGGGGTCCACGTGAGCGAGCAGGTTCATTTCGGACTTGACATCCGTGGGGACCACAAGAAGTCTCGAGCAACCGAGGCGCAAAGTCCCGTCTGACTCGCGAAACCCGCTGCCGCGGAAAGGGCCCAAGAAGAATATCTACGGAGTAATTACCGTCCGCCTGATATCCGGCCATGAGCTGTTAGAGACCTCATGCCACGGGAGACGGATAAGTCCTCCCCCAGGCATCATAGCAGGCAGCCGTCCTCGATCAAGCTGACGGATCGTCCACATGTCGTCGGGGCCATCGCCGTTCCAACCACCATCGTGAGCTGAGCAACCCCGCAGGCACGTCGTCCCTTGCACCCGCGGGCTTGCAGAGTGCATCTTCTCAGCTGTACCGAAAAGCAAGAATAAGCACGCCGATCTGACCTGGAGATGCTGCGGCCGCTAAGATGCCGCTGCGCCCACGCCTGCGCACACGTCTGCGTCTGCGTCTGCGGCTGCGGCGGCTTGCAGAAGTAAATTCGCGGGGGACCTTCAACACGTGAGTGTCATGGATATCGTGCTTCCCAGCAACCGTGTGAGACGCACTGCCTGCCTGCCTGCTCGATCTGATTACGCAGGTATGGTGTGGGAACCCGAGCCCTACAAGGGCCCAACTTGGGGAGCTCGTCCGCGGTCTGGCTGCCGGCCAACCGTCGAAACCAACCGAGCCGGAAAGAAAAGCAATGTCCGTATCCGCAAAAAAAGTGTTTCTCGATGAAGAAAAAAGCAAGCGCTGACAGCAAGGATTTCGTACGATCTCATCCTGCCATCTGTACGCCTCTGCACTGCCAAAAATAAAGAGCAAAAGGCTCCACCACCTGCCCAGGGCCCTTGTCATACTGCCGCGTTGGGCTTTCTTTTTCACTCACCGATAATGGAAGACGAAATGGTGACGATCCTCGAGCACCTTCATCTTCAGATATCTTGCTTTTGCCCACTTGTCCCCGTCTGGTTATTCGCAAGACAAGGCGGAAAAAGGAAAACGGTCGGCCGCAATGGATACCCAAGGATACGGGATGGTGGATCGGCTGTCTGTGCGACACGCAGGGACAGGCCGGATGTATTTCTTTTCTCTTCTCATGTTGCGAAGGGAAACACAACCGACCCCGTCTTTTGAATCTCGAAGGGAGATAGACCGACATGATGATCCACCACTCATGGGGTGGAGTCGAGGTCCGAGGGTTGGCCTCCTACTCCCAGATGCCGGCCAGCTTCATCGATGTGCAGACCGGATGATATGCGATTGGTACTGAGCGGCCGCACAAGGCCGGCAGAAGCAGGTTTACCCCCCGGGAGCGATCGTTAGGAACATGGCAGCAGATACAACGGAACTCGAGAGAGACACGGTACAAGATCCCGACTGGCTGGGTGATAGCGCACAGGAGATTGGCCCAGGAGTGTGAACCGGTCAACAGGTAAGGTGTGTGAGCTAGTGAGAGATAGAGCCTACCTGCGGTTCATGTGGTCCGGGTCGTCCAATGGTTGCATCATGTTACAGGCTTGTGTTGCGTTGCAATTCACTTTATCCTTCGGAGTTTTTCTCCTCTGGAAATATGCAGTCCGATAGTGATTTCGATAGGTCCCGCTCCGTGACCCGGGGGTGCTGCCAGCGTGATTGCACTTGCGCCGCGCAACCCACCCACGCTGACACGGCCTTCATGTTGAGTGATCCGGCCAAGCATGCCATTGCCAGGCCCCCAGGGCAAGCAGCAGCAGCCCGAGCAGGCGTTGATTTGGGGGCGCAAGTGGGGTTTCTGCTCGCTTGTGTTTGACTAACAGGACGAGATCCTTCGCATGGCCGCGCTTGTGTTGTTGCTGGCTAGCCCAGGCTGAAGAAGAGTGGCTCTCCGTCAGATGTGGTTGCTGGGGTGGCCGGCTGACGAGAGACGAGGCTCTCATTCAGGGCAAACAAGACGGAGCGCGGAGGATGCTGCCCATTAATAGAAGTCAGGACCGGTAGGCAAGGCGCTCGAGAGGCAGAGAGACGATACCCGAGGCGCCGCCACGGGCTTTGTTCTGAGTCCGGCGTGTCCCTTGCGCTACCGGACGGGCAAAAAGACGAACGACTGATTGAAACGCAGATGGACGCAGGTACCAAGCGCTCGCCGGCCAGCCAGCCCCCCTCCCGTCCGAACTGCACGTTTCCCAAGTTGGCGGATGACTCGACAAGCCAAAAGAGAGGGGCCGGATGATGGGGGCGGAAGAGAGGGATCAGTGCGCGTTGCTCTCGCACCCGTGCGCTGCATGGCGCCTCGTGCTTTTCGGCCTAGTCTCGACTTGAGGCCCCTCTGGGCTGCGCTTGGGAGTAGTATTTTGGGCTTGGTCGACGGCACGAGAGACGATCGTTGTAGTGCTTGGCGGGCGAGCCGGGATAGGGCGGTTCGTTGTCGCTGGACGTAGCGCAGAGTGAGTGTCAGTAGATATTAAATAAGGTCGACGAGGAGTCGAAGACAAGCCGGGCGAGTCGGATATGGATCCTCCCACCGCTTGTTTGGTATTACCGGTTCATTTGTCTGGTTCCCTGCGAGGGAACAACGGCAGACAGGCAGGGTGAAGTGCAGGGCGAAGACACAAAAGAGGAATGGATGGGCGCGTGTTGGTTGCGGTCGAGTGAGTGCCGCCGTGTTTGTGGGGTGGGTGGTGGTGGTGGGATGAACCAGCAGGGCGGGTTCAGCTTCGTCGTCTGGAGGGAGTCTGGATGGTTGGAACCGGATGCCATTCTCCCTCATAGCGGGAACAAAGGGATCAGTCGAGTGCTCTGCCTGCCAGCCAGTCCGCCTGTCATGCTGTTGACGATGGGATGAAGAAGGGCCGCGAGACACTGCAGAAGCTGTGGGCTGGTTCGTCCCATTCCATGGCGTCCCTAGAGTTTGGGCTGAGGGATAGAAGACAAGACGAGACAAGACGAGACAGACACATGGCATTCGAGGACGGCTGAATACCAATCCACCATCCCAGTGCCTCCTGGTCTCTCAGGGCAGAAGAATGGGAAGCAAGCCAAGGCAGGCAGGTATGGCGGTAAGTCTGAACGAGACCACCTGACCTGGACCGGACCGGACTGAGTTGATGGGGACTGAGAGCATGGCTGGCGGCGCTTCTTCTCGCCGTCAACGTCCGTGCAGTTGCGTGCGCAACGTCGTCGTCGTCGTCGTCGTTGTCCGTCCTGATAGTCGTCCTGGTGGTGTAGTTGTTTCTGTTGTCGTGGGTACCGTACCTTTCGTTTCCCTTGCCTCTGGTGAGGTAGCGTGGCAGCGTGGGTGATAGGCAGGCAGGTACGGAGAGAGAGGTACCTCTGGAATGCAGAGGGAGAAGGAGGCATCCGGTCGTCGTTGCCGTTCTTGCCCCCCTCGGGACCTGGGGCCTTACTGTTTGGGGTGAAGTGTACTGCGTGCTAAGACATTGGCCCAAACACACTGGACCCAAGGAAGGCGTGGAAGTAGAAGGTGGAAGGCGGGAGACTGCCGCGAGGCGAGGTACTTTATTTACCTTGCGGTAGATGCCCTTTCTTGAAGTACCTAACGGGAAAAGTGGGATATCTCTCCCCCATCCACGTCTTCACCTTCTCGCCGTCTCTCGACCCTTGTTTCTGCCTTTGTTTCTGCCTCTGCCTCTGCTTCTGCTTCTGCTTCTGCTTTTGTCCCCGTCTCCTTCCCTTCCCGCCTCGCGTTGCTTGGTTGTTTCTGGACTTGTCGACAATACCTCCCCGACCTCGACCCTCGTGTGTCCGTATCCCATCGCCCTTCATCGATCCAGCAAGTTAGTTAGACGTTTGCTACCCCAGCGATTGGAGCCAGACATCATCTCTCATCTACATAGCCCGTTGTCCATCGGCAGAAAGAGAGCTTGCAGTGTCTCACCCAGCTGGTTCGATATAGCTTCGTTCCATCTGCACGCACTGCAGCGCCGCCGTTGAGCTCCTATTGGCAGTGATACCTTACCGGCCTGCCGATATCACAGGGCGCACTCTTCGGGATTTGACGAACCCTGTAAGTCTCCTCCTCCTCACCCCCTTCCCTCTTCCCATGTTTTTTTTGTTTGCTGCTATTGCTTTGCTTTTGCTTTGCCCTCCCCTTCCCGCCTTTCTGCGTCTGCTTCGAGGTCCACGAGCTCCAAGTCCCGGTTACCTCGCGTTTCCTCGCCTTGTCTCGACGGTTGCCCCCCGAGGTACCGGATACTACCTCACCCTCCCTTTTCTCGACCCGGATTCGCAGTCGCCCGCCCCCAAACATCGAAAACTGCAGCAGGCACCGCTACCACTCTCTTCCTCCTCTTCCAATTGCTCCTCCTGCTGCTCCTCCTCCTCCACATCCAACACTTCCTCGTCGGCCGTCTCCCCAAGTCCTCTCCCCTACTCCCTCCCATGCGCGCGCCGCTTGCTTTTCCTAGGCCTCCCTCCACTGACATTGGATATCTCGCTTGCCGACTAGCCCCGTCCCCAGTCTTCGCCATCTTCCCTGTCCTGATCCTCCGTGGTTCCACAGCCCTTGCCCGATTGCCTGTCCGACCCTGGAGCTTGAGACAGCCTTAATATGCATGTCGCGGCCGCACACTGGCCTAAGAGAGTCCAAGGACAAGCAGCAATATCCTTGATGATCGATCCCACCGCGCCGAACATCTAATCAGCAATAATATTTAGGTCCCCAGGTCCATCTCCGTGCTGGGTCCTCGGAATTTGCGACGAAGAAAAAAAGAAGTGGGAAACGGAAAAAAAGCAATTAAAATACCACTTCAACCCACTCGCGCCGTCCGTCGACTTGGTTTACTGTTAACACGCTCCTCCGGCTCTTCCCACGTCGCCCTCGACTGCTGCGCTGCTGGCTGAGCCGTCCGCCGTCACAAACTCCACAGCACTGCCATCGTCGTCGTCCCCGTCGTCATCAACCTCCGCGAGCTTTCGACGCCGTCACCGCTTTCTTACCTCCGCCGCCTTCCCCCACCCTCCTTTCGAGACGATTCCGGCCCTTCACCCACCGTCCGCGCGACTTTTTGAGTTTGGCAGCACTGTCGAACACCGTACGAAGCCGAACTGTCCCGTCACCCCAAAAACTTGGACGACCGCTCTTCGTTGCAACCCTGCATCATCCCACCTTGGACCTGTGGATCAACCACCAAAATTCCCCGCTCTCAACCTCCCATCCCGCTTCTGATCGGTTCTCCTCCCGTTCGCTCGCTCGCTCTGCCTTGCCCTGGGCTGGCACGACTGTTGGCCACCACACTGCGTCGCATTTCGAAGCCTCTCCGAAATTATTGGAGCTCGCCTGTTGCGCACCCATCTGCTCACTGCAGGAGCTGAAAGACTGTGTCCCAACGACTGCCAGCTTCACCCACAACCCGCTGGATTTGCGAATCGACCCCCCACCGCGAGGTCCCATTTGCGAGCACCTGAACGGACGCCCAAGGGCTAGCATGCTTACTGCTGTGTGGCGGCAAACGCATTGGCTCCGGAACCAGTCCCTGATTGACCAGCACTCGATCGTCAGAGGACCCGAGAGACGCGCAGGATAGCTCTTTTTTGGGGAAACAAAACGTGGTGGGACGTCCAGGTGCACTCTTGGGAGAGACACGGGCATACCGGGACGCACACAGCATCGGTGAACCTCAGATGCGGGCTGTCCCCAAATGAGGACGAATCATGGAATGAGCATGGCACCACCAGGCATGGATGGACGAACCTACCACAACGGTGGTCACAACGTTACGCCGCGCCTCGACTGGCCCCAAGGCCAGAGCCAGGCTCAGTCCGCCGACTCGTCGTCCCGTGGCATGGAACGCGCCTCCATCACCAACTTGCGTACACCCTTCCGCCCCAGCATCCCGCCGAACCCAACGATTCGCGCCGTCACACCAGAGTACCACCACCCCGAAGTCTCCCCGGCGGTGTCATCTAGCTCCGTTTTTGACCCGGCTGCGACTCTGCACATGGCCCGCGGGTTTGCGACGAATAGCTCGACTTCTCCCCAGACCTCTCCGAGATCCATACCTGGTGACTTTTCGAGGCGGCAGGGAATGGTCTTCAACGATACGTACGGCAGCTCGTACGACAACAACTCGAACAGCACCCCTCCATTGAAGCAGTCTAGCAGCTTCCGCCCAAGAACACACACGATGGACGGCGCATTGAGGCAGCAGTTTTTGAACGCGACATCCAGAGAAGGTCGTCCGCGGTTAGGGTCATTCTCTTCCTCGGGGTCCCAACCCCTCTTCGACGATGCCCGCTCGCCACCTCCCCCTGTCGAATCCCTGGGCTTCCCGTCGGTGATACCTGCTCGCTATTCCGAGATACCTGCGGGGGTAACAAACAGCTTGAGGGAGAAGAAGTCGTCGAGCAAGCGGCTAATCAAGCGCCAATCCTCGCGGCCGACAACACCTCCCACTACAACGCCTTCGGTTGACTCGCTTCCGATTCCCGTGCCAACCGATAACGCAAACAATATCCTACTCCTGATGAAGAACTTGTGCGGGCGCATGAGAGGCGAGATCGAATTCCAGTATCAAACCGATCCTGTTGGGCCATGGCAGTTTGGCATCGCCTATGTTGACGAGGAGAAGGGCTCCTTGATGTTTGATTCTGGGCATGACGGTCCCTTTCACGTTCCCCTAGTTTCTGATTTGAGGGGCTGTCGAATCTCTCCTATTGACTCTGCGGAGGGCAAGAGATGCTTAGAGATTGCATGCGTCACTCAACCGCCGGTGGATCTGCTGATACACCCCCTTCTGTTAGAAGAGCGAGATCTGTGGCTGGCCGCGTTGCTATGCTGGCAACAGCTGCGACCGCCGAAAGTCAAATTGTCCAACGGCAACCGAAACCCTGCGCCCTCGTCACTCCGGCCAGCCATCAGGAGGCGCGGCTCTGAGAATGGCGCTCCCAAAACCACCAATGCTCTGATCAAGGTGGGACAGGTCAGGTTGTGGGACAAGGGCCTTGCAAGTTCCCCGAGAGCTATTGTCAAAAGACCCTCGACTCGCGATTTAAGGTCGCCGAGCACCTCGTGGCGAATCGTCTCTTGCCTTCTCCAAGAAAATGGCGAGATCAGACTGACCACGAACGACGGCGACGCTGTCATTGCCGTGGTGGAGTTGTCCCAGCTGTCAAGATGTGCCATTCAACAGCTCGACAGGTCTGTTCTGGATGAGGAGTATTGCATCGGCATCTTCCCGCACTACTCCTCCATATCCACGCAACTGTCCATATTCCGACCTGTCTACATCGCGTTGGAGAATCGGCTTCTTTTCGAGGTCTGGTTCGTGCTCTTGCGCGCGTTCGCGCTACCCGACATCTTCTGCTTGGACTCACCATCGGCGGAAGGAGCCGTGGAGGTGACCGATTTGGACTCGGAGCTGTGCGGGGAGGTCTTCAGGATCGAAAAGACGATTAGCTTGAGGGTAACGGAAGCGAAGCTGAAGCCGAAGTCCTCTTCACCCGACGTCGGCTTCATCGATCGACAGCCAAGGGACATTGATCCTCTTGTTGGCAACTATCTGACGGAAGTCATCCTTGACGGGGAGGTTCGCGCTCGGTCGACAATCAAGACGGGAACCAAAAACCCGTTCTGGAGAGAAGACTACCAGTTCTCGGATCTGCCGCCAACGATGCCGTTTCTCTCCATTGTTCTGAAAAGAGTGGACGGGAACCTTGAAAGCTTCAGCCACCAACTTCAAGCTTCTTTGGGCCTCCCGAAGACAGGTAACCTTACGGAGGTCCTCTGTGGCTCAGTTGACATTCCCTTGGATCACATCGAACCTGGCAAGGACTTGGAACGGTGGCTCGACATATATGACGACCGAGAACAGGTCGTGGGCACAATGCTTGTGAAGCTGCACCACGAAGAACTCGTCGTCCTACACTCCAAGGAGTATCAAGCATTGTCGACCCTGCTCCACAGCTTCCCGTCTGGCCTCACAGCCCAAATTGCCGACGCTCTTCCGGGGAACCTCAGGCGCTTGTCGGAAATCTTCCTCAACATTTTTCAAGTGTCGGGACACGCGAATGAGTGGTTGCAGACGCTTGTGGAGGACGAGATTGATGGCATTGGCACCAGCCAGAACCAGATGAAGAAGTATCGGTTCAGCAGCAGGCTGAAGTCCAGCGAGTCGCTGGAGTCGTCCTCAACCGGTAGAGAGCAGATCTTGCGCGACATGGGCAAATCTCTAGCTGGAGAGGCCAATCTTCTCTTCCGAGGCAACACCTTGTTGACACAAGCCCTTGAATTCCATATGCGGCGTTCGGGCAAGGAATACCTGGAGCAGATGCTGCAAGCCAAGATCTACGAGATCAACGAGATGAACCCGAACTGCGAAGTTGATCCCAGCAAGCTGAAGCCTGGCGAAAATGTCTCGGAGCACTGGGGCCGTCTGATCCAGCTGACAACTGAGGTTTGGCAATGCATCTGTAAGGAGCCAACCAAGTGTCCGCCGGAGCTGCGTTCGATTCTCAAGTACATCCGGGCTGTTGCCGAGGATCGCTATGGCGACTGGTTACGGACAGTGACGTACACGAGCGTCTCCGGCTTCTTGTTCCTCCGCTTCATCTGCCCTGCGATTCTCAGCCCGAAGCTCTTCGGCTTGTTGAGGGACCATCCCCGACCTCGGGCACAGCGAACGCTGACTCTTGTGGCCAAGGCGCTTCAAGCGCTGGGAAATCTATCAACGTTTGGCAAGAAAGAGGAATGGATGGAGCCGATGAACAAGTTCCTGAGCTCAAACCGCCAATCAGTGAAGGACTACATCGATACGATCTGCTCGATTCCCGTCGAGCGCAACAAAGTTGCGCTCGGCCCATCTTACTCGACCCCAATCACCATTCTTGGACGGTTGTCGCCCATGGCTCGGGAGGGCTTCCCTGCATTGCCACACCTCATCGACCACGCTCGGAACTTTGCTGCGTTGGTGAAGATGTGGACCGAAGCCAACCCTATTGGCAGTGGCGATGTACAGAAGCCCGCAAGCGGCGAAGATGACATCCTCATCTTCAACGAGATGTGCATCGGCTTGCAAGAACGATCCGACGTTTGCTACTCCAAGATGGACAACTCCGTTCACGACACGGCATCGCTTCCCGCCTCGGACTTCGCCGACGCTCTAGAACACAGTCAAGCCATGCTAGAATCCATGAGCTTTTCAACCTATCATAACAACAACTCAACTACAAACTCCACGACCGCTTCGACTGTCTGGATGGAGCAAGACTGCTTCCAACCTCCAGGGTCTGCTGGTAGCGACGTTCATCCTGAGTCGTCATCCAGGAGCCGGGAACATCGGCGCGGTCGGGACGCAAGCTCCATGAGGCAGTCATCTGGACATTCGGACCACTCGTCCGGCCACCTCGCAACGCTCAAGCGCAACGGCAGGGCCACACGTCAAATCCTGTCTGGCATCATGAAGCCCTTCGCACGCAGCGAGTCTCCCGATTCGTCACCATCGGTCTCGCGCACCAAGAACTTTGAGCGGACCTGGAACACGGGTTACTGATGAAGCTCTTCTTGGGCCTCTCAGCGAAAGCCCAAAACGCTTGCTTCGAACATTACTCCAAGGCCCTCGGGGCCGATGCTTATTTTCTTTGTCACCTACTTCTTCACATACGAACACGAACAAAACAGCCTACGGGTCGACGACGAAACAACTGGTCTTCTGCATTGCTACGACGAGGAGGAAACCTGGATACGCTCGCATTTTGAGTGCGTAGGATTGGCGGTCATGGCTGCATTACTCGACTGGTGTGGGTGGGAGGCAAGACGCGGGGGTTTGGTTCTCAGGTCGAAAAAGGCCGCCGCCCCTGGCGCTTCTTTTTTTTGCAATTGGTGTCACCAAACAGAAAAATGGCTTCTCACAAACATTATTTGGAGAGGTCCAGCCCTGTTTTGATGGTTTCTTCTTCTTTTCTTAACCCGTCCTCTTCTTGTTCCCTCCCACCTCTTTACAGTGTGAGGTAGACTTCACCTCATGGGACACGATGAATATACCCAGGCATATATATCATGAATAAAAAGAACCACGCGTGTCTACTCCACCTGTGCCATTAACTGCGAAGGGTTTTGATTGTAGACAAAAACTGCTTTCACCTTGTTAACGTAATGATATTCGGCGTCGTCGAGGTATCTACCCGAATTCTGTTTTCTCTTCTTTTCCGTCCATATTCATCTCTGTACGCCGCGAATAAAATTCCAATGAATCAAAGTCCCTAATTTTTGAATCGCCCAAGAAAACCCAAGGTCGTAACTTCTCACTCCGTTCTACGCCATACCGCCCTTCTTCTCTAATCATCCTCGTAACATCAACGTCGCCGGAGCAGCGCCAGCTGGCGTTGCCAGCTTTGTCTCCGTCCGTCCTTTGCGTCATCTACACCGTCAAGCCAGCATGCCTGGCCAAGTATTCCTTTATTGGAAGAACTTCTTGTATGCGGCCTTCTCCTTGGCTGCACGCGCGGCCGCCTTCTGCTTGACAGAGTTGAGCTCGTGGATGACAACCTTGTCCTCGGGCACGAGCTTGTGAGCCTCCTCGAGATCCTGAATGGCCTTCTCATCGTCCTTGAGGCGGACGTTGGCAAAGCCGCGGCGGTACAGTGCCTTCGCACGGTCGGTGTCCTTCACGCCAGGAACCTCGAGGGCGAAAGTGGCCGTCTTGGCGGCATCCTCCCAGGCCTCAAGCTTGATATTGAGAAGGGCTGAGTTGTTGTTGAGAGAGAAGCGAAGGGCCTGGAGCTCCGTCTTGAGCGACTCCTCCTCGTTGTCGAGGTCGGGCTCCTCGTTGAGGTAACGCAGACCCTTCTGGTACTTCTCCAGACCGAGCTGGAAATCGCCCGCCTTGAATGCCTTGTTGCCAAAGTCCTTGCAGTCCGTGGCGATCTTGAGCGTCTGCTTAGCATCGGGAGGGGTAGCGCAGTCCTCAGGGTAGTCCTCCCAAGTGTCGCCCATAGCGTCGGGGGCCTTCACGTCGGCTGCGAGGGCTGCATCACCGGTGAGCTCGCCACAGTCCTCGATCTTGGCTTCCTTGAGCGGCTTGTCGCCGGCAGCAGTCTGGAGGTTCTCGACCTGGCGGACGACAGACTTTCCGTTAAGAACTTCGCCGAAGACGACGTGCTTGTTGTCGAGGTGAGGGGTGGCGACGGTGGTAATGAAGAACTGGGAGCCGTTGGTGTCTGCAGGACAAGTCGTTAGTACCAGAACCATTTGCAACCATTGTTCGTTTCAAAGGGAGCCACTCACTGGGCCCAGCGTTGGCCATAGACAGAAGGAAGGGGCGGTCGTGCTTCATGGGGAAGGCCTCGTCCTCGAACTTTGCGCCGTAGATGGACTCGCCGCCGGTGCCGTTGAACTCGGTGAAGTCACCACCCTGGATCATAAACTGTTTGATCACACGGTGGAAGATCGAGCCCTTGTAGTGCAGAGCCTTGCCGGACTTGCCAAGCCCCTTCTCTCCCGTGCAGAGGCAGCGGAAGTTCTCGGCCGTCTTGGGGACGAGGTCGTTGTAGAGCTCCATAGTGATGCGGCCGGCAGACTTGCCGCCGATGGAGATGTCGAAGAAGACGCGGGAGCGCGTCGGCTTGGTCTCGTCTGCAGACATTTTGGCAGCTATGTAGCGAAAGTCGGATTGGGAGCGGGCGTTTCTGGTATGATTCGAGGTTGGATCGCTCTGTGTGGTGGTGCGGGGTAGAAGACCCGTGGGCGTAGAGTTCAACAGGCGGTTGTGGTTTGGTATGAGCCTAAGAAGCTTCGCAAGATTCAAGTGTATCAGAAAGTTCAGGTGGTAGTCAAAATTTGAGAATTGACAACTCGGCGGTTAATTTGAAGTGGTGAGATTATGAATGTCTCGCATCGAGCTTGCAGCTGGAGTGGGGTTATGATAGAAGTTTCTAGCTCTAAGTAGATACCAAGGCAGGCAGGTCCAGCGCGGGGCAACTGACGGTGGGGGACAGCGCACTGCACCTGCTGCGGCACTTGTGTTAGGAAAGGCAACCGCGTGCCTAGGTACCGAAGTACTCAAATAGGCAGATCGCAGGCCGAGATGTGCCAATCAGCTGTTGTGTTCTCAAAGCTGATTTCTATTGGCACCTATTAATACGAATACTACAATAATAGTGACAGATAATAGCAACAGATAATAGCAACAGACAAAAGTGACAGTGACAGCAACAGTGATAACAATAGTAAAGGCAAGGAGTGACGGCTGACGGTGACAGCGCCGGCCACATCAATTAGATTAAATAGGATGATGCCCAGTCAAAATAGGCGATCTCTTCTATTGCTGTATTACTACCAACTGGATTGGCTTCATTGGGGTCAAGGGGCAAGATTTGGATCGAGTCCATGTTCTAATTTTCCTCGGTCTACGGAGTAATATGCCCTCTAGTGTCCAATATCTACATTACAAGGGGTTTCTGAAACGGTCTCTCATGATGCAGGGCATGTCGAGACAACATCACCGAGCTGGTGCAGGGTCTGTGTTCAACTCCAGAGTCACAGGGCCGTCGTTCACGAGGGCAACCTCCATCATGGCCTGGAACCTCCCGTCTTTCACTTTTTCCACGGCGTAGTTTTCTTGGACCTTCTGCAGGAAGTGGTGGTAAAGCCTCTTGGCATCCTCAGCGCCGGCCGAGAGGCGGAAGTCGGGCTTGTTCTTGTTGATCTTAGCGAACAAGGTAAATTGGGAGACTGCGACGTCGCGTTAGATCTGCCGAGAACGTGTGGGCAACTTGTGGTCTATTACCGCAAAGAACCTCTCCAGAAATGTCCTGGACGTTCTTTTTCCATCTGCCGCCCGCCTCGTCGTCCCACATTTTGAGCTTCAACACCTTGGTCGCGAGTGCCTCGGCCTCCTTCTCGGTGTCACCAGGGGCAACGGCAGCAAGGACGAGGACACCTTTTCCAATGGAGGAAATGACCTCCTTGTCCACGGTCACCGAGGCGGACAGCACCCGCTGGACGATGGCTGGAAGCAAACGAGTGTCAATGATTTGCGACAAGCTTGCAGCCGAGCAGAAGGGTCCTTGCCTTTCATTTCGCAGAAGTAAGTACCGCTGGTGCTGCGTCAAGGCAATTTGGCGGAAACCGGGAGCTGGTTTCAGAGCTGATGAAGCCGAGGAAAGCCAGAGGCTTCTGATGCGCGGATCCGTCGCCACAGACGGTGATTGATTGACCGGGACGAAGACGGGGGCGCTAAAGCAGTAGCACACTGTCAGCCAATGCCGTCTGAAGAGTGAGAAGCCGCCAACCGAGCGCGCAGAGGACAAACAGCAAACATGGACTCCAAGTTCCAACAAGCAGAAGAGGGGAGACGGACGGCAGCTAGGTGCGTCCCAGGGCGGATGGCCTCTGCGTAGGGAGCAGCGGGCTGTTTGCTTTACTTTGATAACCAACCTATACAGCTAGACAAGGTCGATACTGCTAGTAGCTACTAGTTGCAAATGGGCATACAAAAAACGCAATGCAAACGCAATAGAGTAGGTAACTTGGTACAGATAGATCAGAAAGCCATGCTTGAAATGAAATTGACTTCAGGTGACGGAATGCCTAATTCATCAGTATGGCAGCAGCGATTGGGCAGGCTGTTGGTGCTGCAAGCCTGCACTCTGAACTGACAGGAACCTACCTACTGTAATAGGGTGCGTGCAGCATGGTGGCCGGGCTTCCACATCCCTGGGGGCGGGCAGGCTGAGCTACCCAGGCGCCTAGGATGATCAGGGCCGTGTCATCATCTGTCATACACAGTGCAACATGCCACGGTCGCGACTTCCTCAAGTTAGGCTTGGAATAATTACCACTGAAATACTCAAGCTCTCAAGCTGATATCTGGAGTTTTAAAACTCTTGCCTGAGATTTAAAAACATTCATGACGTAATTTACGCCTCCACAATTCTATTTCTTCCAGTATTAGGCTGTTGTGTGGTTGCATAGCTCCTGCCCAGAACATCTCCCCTACCACAGTAGAGGTATTTTGGCCGTCCCACCTTATCGCACGGCTCTCCCGCACCAACAGCTGGGTGGTGGTCTTTCTCTGATGCAGCCTCAAATCATCAAACAGCCACATCTGTTTGTCGCCTGCAAAATTGAACCACGCAATTACTGACTGCCGGTGCTAACGGCACAGTATTCATCAAGCGAGGAAGACAAAAAAAGCCTTCCATCCACACTCTGGGCTCATCGAACCTACGACAGGTGTGCCTTTGAGCCGAATAAGCTCCGACCCGAAAAGCAACCCGATTATTGCCACACCAACAATTGTTCGACGCGTGCGACCGGTCGATATCAAGACACACGAGACCAATCCTAGTGTTCTTATCTCCCGAGTACATACTTAAGCATCATGGCGGCACGAAAGCTTCAACAGGAGGTGGATAAGTGCTTCAAGAAGGTGGCTGAAGGCGTGGCCGAGTTCGAGGCGATTTACGAGAAGATCGAGCAATCCAACAACATCTCCCAAAAAGAGAAACTGGAGGACAACCTCAAGAGGGAAATCAAAAAGCTTCAGCGTCTCCGTGATCAGATCAAGACATGGGCGGGCAGCAACGACATCAAGGACAAGGCTCCTTTGATGGAGCACCGTCGCTTGATCGAGACGGTTGGTCACAGCCCCGCGCCGGTCTCCCAGCGCGGTCCTGCTAACCTCCTCACAGCAAATGGAGAAATTCAAGGCAGTCGAGAAGGCCATGAAGACTAAGGCATACTCCAAGGAAGGGTTGGCCTCTTCAGCCAAGCTCGATCCCCAAGAACAGGCCAAGGCCGAAGCAAGCGAGTTCCTCAGCAGCATGGTCGACGAGCTGGAACAACAGATCGAGACCCTCGAGGCCGAAAGCGAGTCGATACAGGCCACGATGAAGAAGGGCAAGAGTCAAGCCGCCAAGGCCGAGCGAATCGCCGAGATCGAGCGCATCATCGAGCGCCATAAATGGCACCAAAGCAAGCTGGAGCTCATTCGGAGATCTCTAGAGAATGGCGGCGTCGATACGGAACAGGTCACCGAGCTGGAGGAGATGATTCGCTACTACGTTTCGG
Organism: Colletotrichum sojae; assembly: GCA_014235955.1. NCBI lineage: Eukaryota > Fungi > Ascomycota > Sordariomycetes > Glomerellales > Glomerellaceae > Colletotrichum > Colletotrichum sojae. Next base: position 50,311 of record WIGN01000057.1, read on the forward strand.
ACGGCATGAACGACGACTTTGCGGAAGACGACGAGATGTACGACGACCTGAACCTGGACGAGGAGGAGGGTGTCTACGGCATACCCCAGGACGGCGACAAGGGCTCGTCGCAAGATGCCCAGTCGTTAGCAGAAGAACCAACACCGGAGCCCGAGATCAAGCCGCCGATCGCCAAGGTCAAGGCCGTCGCAGAAGCGTCCGCGTCGGGACGAAGGTCAAGCGCGCAAAACAAGTCTCCGCTACCCGCGCTGGCAACCCTGCATTCGCCATTAGCGACAATCAGCAACGGCAACTCCAACGTTCCGGCCATGAAGCCGGCAACAGTGCCTGCGAGACCTGCGGAAGGCCTCAAGTACGCCTCGGCGGCTGCGGCGGCGGCGGCGTCGGACAAGATCGGCATCTCCCCGCTGCCGCCTCCGCCCGGCGCACAACCCGTGGTGACTGCTGCTGGACCTTCACCTGCGGCACAGGCCAAGACGAGCGCAACGAACTCTCCCGCGACGGCCCCGGCACACCCCGTCGCAGCCAAGGAGCCGGAACCCAAGCAAACGCCCGCACCGCCCACGAGCGCGAACGAACCCCCGGCGGCGAGCGCAAAGGCAACCCCCGCTCCGACGAAGGCGGAAAAGCGTGCCGCCAAGCAGCAGGCCGCGGCGGAGGCGGCGGAAGCCTCCAGAGGTATGCTCCTACGGAACCCTTGGCATCTTTATTTTCAAGAGCTAAACATTTGCAGCGTCGCCGGCGAACGGCCCCACAAACGGTGTCAAGCCCGTCGTGGAAGAAGAGGAGTCGGTATATCATCTCCCGGCCTCACTCCAAGACTTGGTCGAGTCTTTCGAGACGTCTCGGAAGAGACCGGCTTCGTGCAACTCGGCGTACACGCAGCGCATGCTTCAAGCGAGCCAAGCCATGTGTCCAGATATCATGGATTCGGACGTCCCGCGAACCTACCGCCCTGACTTGCGCCTTGCGCCAACCGGAACTGGCTTTCCTCAGGAGCCCCTTCAGCTATTCGACGACCCCCGGTTGTATTCCCGCATCGACCCCGACACGCTGTTCTATGTGTTCTACTACAAGCAGGGTACAGCACAGCAGTACCTGGCAGCCAAGGCCTTGAAGGACCAGAGCTGGAGGTTCCACAAGCAGTACCAGACGTGGTTCCAGCGTCACGAGGAGCCCAAGAACATCACGGAGGAATTCGAGCAGGGCACGTACCGCTTCTTTGACTACGAGAGCACTTGGTAAGTCGAGTCCAAGAAGTAACGAAATCGGGGCGCGAACTGACACGGTGGTTGCACAGGATGAACCGCAGAAAAGCGGACTTCAAGTTTGCGTACAAGTTCCTCGAGGACGATGTATGAGTAGGCGGCATGGTTTACACGGATTCACCAGGCGTAGCCACGGATTGGGATGGGGTCCTCGAGGCATTGGTCTCGAAGAGGACTGGATGGCGTTTGCCTCGTTTTGCGGAAACATGCGACACTGGACCAGGGTTCATTGGGTCCATATTTGTTGAAGTACATCTATTGACAGAGTATTATCGAATGGCTGAGAATTGTAGGAGGCAGACGGAGGCGACGGGCCGCCTGAATCCTACCTACATTTGCGGATGGTGATACCTTGCCCTGTCCTGCCCTGCCACCGCCGCGTGACCATGAATGAGCATAGTTGCGACCGCCAAGGCTAGGAGCCCCGTGGTGATACCTTCTATCTGAAGCCGGTGAAGGGCCTCATCTTCATGGGACGAATCCATCCGTCGGCAGGTCACACCCTCATGCATCAGCAGCAAGTGGCGCCGCCGTTACACAAGGCGATTAACGTCAGATTCTGTAACCCGAGATGGGACCAAGTCACTGCGACTGCACGAAATGGGGTTTTGCTGCTGCACAAGCAGGCGAGAGAGAGAGAATGCGCTGTGCGCTGTGCGTCCGGCCGGGGTGACATGTAGGTAGGCACGTACGCGGCTTCGCTCAGCCTCGTCGATATATTGTCCTAGGCGCTTGGGTTGCGGACCTCAAGTGATCCCATTCCCCATCCTCGTCCGCATCCGCATCGAGAGAGGTAAAGTGACGACGTGGAACTCATGTGGTTGCAATAAGGCCCCAAGGACGATGCGCTCGCGAAGCAATTGCAATTGCCGTCCTGCAATAGAAGAGCTCCGCCACTCATCATATTCACAAGCCGGGCGAAAAGGTAACCAGGTGCGAAGTTGGCACGGACTGATATGACTGGACGAGGCCGGGGAGCCAGTGGTGTTCCAGCACCGACATATGTAGCTGCAAGGAAGCACAACGTAAGGTAGTCGTCAGCCCCCTTCACCCCGGGCTGGTTCTCTTGGACGCTTTGGGGATAGGCAGGTCGGGTAAGGAAGATAAGTTGAACCTGTGCGGGTGGGTAAGGTAGCGGAGCACGCTGGCAGGCAGGCAGGCAGTCCATCGGAATGGAGGAACGACGGCGACGTAAAAGGTACCTACCTGTCGACGACCTAGGTAGACCGCTCTCGCACCTGAAAGTACCTACCTTCCCTGCCCTGCCAACAGATACAACACACATAGCACGCTTGACCGGGTGAGGTAGGTACTACCTAGGCATGTACCTGAAGGGAGGTGCGGTCGGGTCGGGTTGGGTTGGCAGGGGACAACCACCACGGCACGCAGGTGGTGGACGACGTGGACTGGACCTGAGGTAAGGTAGTGGATCCCCGGAACGATACGCAGGGCACCCAGGTCAGCACCTAACAGGAATACCATTAAGGTGCGTTAAGCGATGGAACTTTTCTAGAAGGTTGGAAAGTGGACCCCCCCCTCACGCTGGTGCAGGCTGTCACCCCAAAAGGCCCACTCAGCCACCCCTGCCACGGCCGTGATGTGCCTGCCACCTGCCTTCCACGGTGCCATGCTACCGCCATCTCACAGCTGCAACCCAGGAGCCGGGCACATTGGCCGACCTGTGTGCCTGTGTTTCTCGGCCGCCTCTGATCATCACCGAACCTGAACCTGGGAACTCCATTTTCATTCGGCGACACATGATCATCGGGCTCGCCCTTCGAGGCTGGAAGCTCCGGTTGGAACCCACTCTGCCAACGCCCTCGCACCAACAGACCAGCAGGAACATGCTTCTTTGCGTTTTCCAGAAAATGGCTCGTCCGAGACGATAACCTCGAGTGCCTCCATCGGGAATGGATCTCACGTCTCTTTTTGCCTCTTGATGCACGCTTTTGGAGACCCGGGAGCCAACCGGCAGGCACCCATCGAAGCGGCCGTCCCCTGGAGATGCACTTCACTCGTTGGACCCGACTGTGCCTTCACCGAGTCGGTTGATTGCTCGCATGGCAGCACGCAGCGCAGCGCGGCGGCGGCACATCGCCTTGCCTGTCAGCCCAGCCCGACCGTTTGAGCGCACCTGCTGCTGCTGCTGCTGTTGCTGCTGATGCTGATGCCGTTGCTCCTGCAGACCCGCCTCGATTTCCCCTCCCTATTACCTGTACGAATGGATACCGGGTGGGGTTGGTTGACGGTGAGGGGGGAGGGTGGTGCTCACTTTTCGCAGTTTCACGCCGTCTGGTTCCGCAAAGCGATCTGGCTATTCTATTCAATTCCTCGGAGACGCATAGCCCCCGAACAGACGACGAAACAGAACCGGCTTGGGGACGGGCGGAATGCATTCCCACCCCTGCCTACCACCTTACGCCCCCGTTAAGCACGACAGTCACCGTCAACACCCGTGGGGTCCTCAGTATACGACGGACTGCCAGTGCCACAAGCAGAGTCAGAAGTGGGCAACCCTCGACCGAAGAAGAGACGGGAAGACGACCAAGCTCTTTGTTTCTCGTTCGTTCACTGGCTGTGGTCGCCTAGGTCCTTCTCAGGCTATTCCGGTGGGCGATATGCAGCTCTGCGGCGGATCCAGCGGATTGGCCCCCGAGGGAAGAAACGGTGGTTGCACTGCAAAAATGCGCAGCCCTCTCGTCGTCTCATGGCAAGCGTCAACCGAGGTAGCTGGGGTGGATAGTCCCCGTACCTGGGTCCGGATTCCGTGTACGGATTGGATGAACTCTTCAACCGGGTCGGTTTCCTCGTCCCGGCCCCGGAAACACCAAGAGTCGAGAACATGGACAGCAGAAGCAAGCGGTAGCGGTAGCGGTAACAACAGCGGGTACGGAGCAGCAGCAGAAGCAGCCCGGGCAGCTCAAAGCGCCCCCGAGGCTTACAGCATGGCCGTTTTGCAGAGTACATACGAATAGGCCAGTTAGCGGTTCGTGATTTGCGGCACCATTGCATCTTGGCTGATTCCACTCGAGCATTTGGACCCTGGACTGCAAGGACTGCAAGCGTTCACGGGGCCACTAGTGTGGCAGTGCGGGGCCAGGCAACGACATACCTACCTATCCGTACCTTGTTACCCTTCGAGTCAAGCCTCCAGTCTCCGCGATTCCGATCTTCACTTCTATCTCGAAAGCCGCATGCCATATTCCTGCCAAGTCCGCCCCGAGCCCTACGCTTTGCCAATGAGCGACAAACACCCTCGTGCCATGACATATCTCGCCCCTGTTTTTTCTTGTCCCCGTCACAGCTCACTGGCCACGTCTATGGCCATTGGAGACAAACAACAACCCCTTGCCTTCTTCCTCGCCTTTTCCTAGTACCTAGTCTACACTGCACACTACGGATACTACATAGTATAGGTACAATACATACCTAGTATCCGTACACACTACATGGTACACCTCCTCGGTCTCAGCCATCCTCTTATACTACTACAACCCAAGCACCAAGGTACGTAGAGTACCATGCACGTAGCATGGCCTTGCCATGCCATATGCTGCTCCTTTACCTTATTCGCACTTCGGACAAGGTACCTTGCGGATACGCTACCTCGCATGACTACATACTGCTCTCACACTACATACACCACCACCACTCCTACTCCATTCCACCACCACTACCGCAACACCGAACACCCACTCTTCCTAGTTCCAACAAGCAAGAAAGCCCGAATGAGACTGGTCTGGATACGGCGCATATGTCCCAGTCCCCAGCTCCGGGTTGACTGACCTTGTCCTTGCTTCGACCTCGCTCCGACCTCGACCCGACTAACCCCCCTCGTGCCGTTCAAACCGACTGCCAAAAACATTTCCGTAATAGCCCTTACCCTGCCCCGGTTTATCTTTTGGGTCTACCAGACATGTCTTGGGCTCTTAGTATCTTCGCCAATGAGATGATAGATCGGACGAGCACCTTTGGTCGCTGACAGCCCAGCCGGAAGGTTCCCCCTTGAGTCTCCGTGTCGACGGCCGTTGAGGCCCCCATTCCTGCACGTACCGACACCTTAATCCCCGCCAGCCCTGTCTAGCGATAGGTTGGGCGGTGGCACATCGTCATGGGGGGAGTGCGGGTCTGGGCTGACCTGGTACGAAGATACCATACATGCCATTCATTACATTACAACCCGTACGCATGTTGATGGTATTCCCATACCCAAGTTGCTAGTACATGCACGTCCTTGCCCGTGAATCCATCGACGGCGTGGCTGGCGTTTTCTAAGCCCCATTCTAGAAGCATACAACCACTCACCGAGGACGCTGGACCGCCTCTCTCCCTCATATCCTTCATCTTGGTGGTCCACACAGGCACACCCCTCCCCAGCACTTGCAGTTGACTTTCGCTTCGCGCCGTCTCGGCACGTACACTCAAAAGACCCGGGGGGGAAGGAGGGGCTGAAGGGGGAGCCCTGTCACTCTTCGATATGCGCCCTTTGAGGCTCCCCATGAGCCAAGAGCCCTGGGCCGTCTTACGGAGATGAAGCCATGTGCGCTTGGTGGGTGAACATGACCCCATTCTGCGCCAGCTCGTGTATTTCTGTGCCGCTTGACGTATTCCTGCCGCCCTTTCCCTCGCGGATGGCGGTGAACCTTGGCTTTTGCCTCTTGCTTCGGTAATACTTGAACCACCCGTTTCCCACCCCCCGATTCGTGTTGTTGTTGTTGTTCCATTGCGATTGTATGTAATCACTCCCCAATATCGTTTCAATCCTTGCGAGTTTCAGCAACGGTCCAGATCAGAGAGTCAGTTGTTTACCTACAACAGACTTGACGGACCCTCACACTCCTTGACGAAATCTTCATACCGCAGCGTTCGGACACTACCGCAGCAGACCTAATTCCAAAATCTTTAAGCTTTTCTGGATGGGAGGTTGCTTGCACGCCACGTTCTGGTCTATCTGAAGTCAGACACCCCCCTCCCCTTCCCCCCCCCCCCCCACGGCACCAAGTCGCATCATCCGATTTGTGTAAGTCACCCCCGGCTTCCTACTTCAGTTCGTTGCCCCCCTACCTACGTCAACCCCGTCCTTTACAGTCTTATAAGGGACTTCCCACCCCTTACTGAACTTGTTATCTCCAGAGGGCCGGTTGCGCAAAACGGAACAGTTGCCCAACCTATTCCCATATCCAAGACACACAGACACACACACAATGGACAGCCATTACTACCGCGGCTCAAGCTATTATGTTAACGCTACGTCTCCAGTGTCGTCGGGAGACAACAGCTACGTCGTCGAATCCCCCACCTACCTAGAGGCGCCGGCGCTCGTGCGGCAGCTGTCCGACGCCAGCTCTCGCCCAGGAGAGCCACTCACGCCGTCCTCCTACGGCAGCTCGCCCGGATCCCCCGGAGGCATGTCCTACGCGTACCACCACACGATGAGTCACTCTCCGGCCGACAACTACGGGGCCGGCGGTGGCTACTACGGCGAGGACGGGGCGTACTACGGAGACGAGTACGCGAGCGCGGCGGCGGCCGGGTCCTCGTCGGCGGTGCAGCAGACGAGCGAGAGCTACTACGGCGACGTCGACTGGTCCAAGTACGACTACGTCCCCACGGAGGACGGGGGCTACTGGCAGATGAAACCACGATTCGTTCCTGCAGGGCAGTACCCGATGGTGATACCTCACCAGGGGTGAGTTTATAACACACACGCTCTTGCGGGAGGCCTCTCGGAGGGATGAGTTGGCTCGCTAACGATGCTGTGAACGTCCAGGGGTCAAGAGCAAGAGGTGGTGGACTACAAGTTCCCCTGCCTCGAGGCCGGGTGCACAGCGAACCCGTTCAAGCGGAAGGCGGACCTCGAGAGGCACTACCGACAGGTTCACCAGGACCCGAGCAAGAAGGAGGCTCACAAGTGCGACTATCCCAAGTGCTCGAGGAGGAACGAGCCGTTCGGGCGGCGGGACCACTTCCGCGACCACCTGCGAGACTACCACAACGAGGACATCTTCAAGCGGGGCACGCACGTGGACGACAGCTGGCTCCAGGGTCGCAACCTCTCGTCGCGGTGGTGGCGGTGCTCCAAGTGCCTGATCCGGGTCGACGTCAACTCGTATCCCGACCACGTCTGCCCGAAATGCAAGAACCCGTGCGAAGACAAGCGCAAGCGAGCTCGAGGTTGGCATTGAAGAGAGAGACGGGCGCGCGGCCGGTCGGTCGGTCGGTTTCGGTGGATGGGAGTCAGACGTAGCTCGCGACTCGAAGAGCACCGCCCCTCCTCACCTCCTCCCCCCCATGCGCGAGGGTGTCTTCTCATTGGGCGGGCAATGGGACCGAAGGGAAAAAAAAGTGATGCCTAGAGGGGGTTCGAAGCGACCGGACGCAACCTGCAAGAAGCATCTGTGGTCCCCACACGCGCTGCTGCGCAGTCGACAGTTTCGCAACGACACGAGTGTGGGTGTGTGTGTGTGTCGGTCAACCTCTCTGTTGTCTCTTCTCAGGATGGGCCAGCACCGGGGGCACGTTGCCCGACACGACTCTGACCGGGGAGATTTACCATTGGGGATTCCAGACCACCACTTACAAGAGTGCGGCTGAGGGCCTCTTTTTTTTTTTTTCCCTGGGGGTGGACGAGGGAACAGCACACAGCAACAGCAGCACACGCAGCGCAACACCAATGCACCCAGGGAAAAGCTGCCCATGACGTTTGGCAGCACCACCCATGGGCCATAAGGCCGGATGGGCACGCGGCCAACCAGGGTTCGGCGTTCGACTCGGCCCAGCTGCAGCTCTCTTTCTCTTTCGGAACTGGTGGACCGGCGCAGCAGCAGCAGGACGAAGAGCAGCAGCATCATCGTCTGCCCAGCGGCGAACCTGTTCGCCGTGTCAAAAAGGTCCTCTGGGCAGGAACCGAGAAAGAGGTGTACCATCCAAGTTCAATGGTTTACACCTCTCTCTCTGGGTTTTCTTGCCAGAGCGGTTGCGATTGGGCGTTCTCTCGTCGTTCGGCCGGATGTGCATGGAATACCAGGCAGTCATGTGGAGCGGGAATGGGGGCGTGTGTGTGTTTGCTGATGGGAGAGAGGGAGGGGGCGTGTGAGTCGACGGGAGTGCGAGCGAGCGACGAGTGCGAGATCAGTCTCCTCTTCTCGCAGACGGTGTGCAGTTCCTGTGGTGGTGTTGCTGTCAAGCTTGTCGAGCCTTTCCGAAGTCGGAAGGCTTCGAGAAGATTTCCATGCGCGCCTGTGTGGCTTTGGCAGGCTCCACACCTCATCATGATGAGTTGTGGGGCGCTGTCCCTGGAGTACAAGGTACAACAGTATCTACATTACACTACATGCCAGGTGGACAGCACCAGTACCAGCAAAATAGCAGCAACAAGGGGTGTGTACAGGTGTGGTGTTGCAGGTGGTTGGGGCGACTTGTTGACTTGGGGTTGTCATGGATCAGAAGGGTCGTTTTTCTTGTGTTGTTTTTCTGCATGGCGGCGGGGGCTGTGTTTCGTCGCCTTTTTTTTTTTTTTTTTTTTTCTCTTTCGCTTGTCTGTTTCTGGGTTGCGGGTGTTGTTGTTCTTTTCCTCTTCCTTCTCACCTCTCCTCGGGGATTGGATGATGGAATCTGATACGACGATTCGGGAAAGCCTGCAGATGTGGCGCAAGGCATATTCTGGACATCGTCTTTTTTAATGGAGGGGACCTTTTTTGTGGGGCGAGGGACTTTTTTTCTCACTTGTCCTTTTCTTTTGTTTTATGTTTCCACGTCTGCTCTCTCTCGCATCCGACGATGGGAGGGGGTTGGTTATTGGAGGAAATGGCGCCGAGGGTCTTGACGGATACGGGAAACAATGACGGGGCTTACTTTTCGGGGTTTAGCTGCGCTCGCTTTTTTTCTCTCTCCCCCTGCCTAAGGTAGGTACCTCACCCCGGGTACCTAGCCTAGGATAGGTACCCTCAAACCCCTGCCGCCTTCCTGTCATCATCGTATCGTGGACGATGAAGAAGAAACGATGGAAGACGAAGAAGGCTATCACAAACGACGACCCGCGGCCGACGCGAGATACGATTCCGCGCCGGAGGGGGCTTTTTACGATTTCTACGAATTTATTTTACAAACGGCATGAGGAGGGAGCGGAGGAAAGGGTCATGAAGAAGGAGAAAGAGAGAAATAGGTAATATTTTTAGAGAGATACCCCCGATTTGGGAATACATGACACCTCATGCACACATACATACATATGCCATAATCTTTCTCTCTTTCTGAAGCCTTGCTCACTGTCTCACGCCCCCGTCATCAATATCACCAACCAATACTCTCAGACATCCGCATCGCATCGTCCGTCCGCATGGGCAGGCACAACGGGGGTGTGGCGGCAGCGGGAATGGGGAAGGAGGCTTAGCAGAAAAGCTCTCATCATCAGATGAGAGAGGTGGAGAGGTCACCTCCGTGGGCAGGAAGGAGAACACACACACACACAGAGAGAGAGAGCTTGCTGTGCCGTACCGCGAGCTCTAATTTGCTAGCCTGTACGACTTTTTTTTTTTCGAGCACAGCCTGGTTTTGCTTGAGTGGTCTCTGATTTGTTCGCGGGCATAACCCACTGGCATGACTACGTACCACCCCCTCAAGATCCGAACGAATGGCCTCACTTTTGCTTTTCCTTTTTTGGGGGCCAACCCGCGGGAGGAGGGAATGAGGTTGGGAGACCACCTGGCAGAGAGTGTACCTGATACTGGTGTGATGTACCTATCGCCTGCCGACTATTCTCTTGTACTATCTGTCTTTTGAGTATCGCACGGGAGGTCGTCCAGGTAAGGTGAGAGAGAGAGAGCGGAGCGGGCAGGAGAACGGGAACGGTGCCGGGGGGGGGGGGGGATGGTCTCGCTCGCAACTCCGTCAGGGACTTTGTTTTGTGATTGGCCACACCTTCGTTGTCGCAGGGGTTTTATGTTTCCTCTACGTATAGTTGACAGATATGGCGGATACAACGCGCGCCATGTCACCAAAAAAACAGCCTCGTGGGAATGAGGCAGGGCATTCTTCTGCTGCCCAGGGTTGTTTCAATAGACTACCCGGTCATGCTTTGCTGTCCCGGTCCAGATTTGTGTGATGGTTGTATACTATACGTACATACATGCATTTTCACCACCACCACCACCATCAATCACCCCGAGAAGGTAAAAAATGCAGCCCAATAGGTAGGTAGCGAAAGGAATAGCAGCAGCAGCACTTTTGCAAGGGTGTGGGTAGAGAGAGGCAAAAGGGCCTGCCGCGGCGGCGGCGGTGTTGTTGGTGGTGGTGGCTCATCAGGGAAAAATCGACAGATTACCGTACATATGCTGGTGTCGGCCGATGCATGGGGGGGTGGGCAGGCGCGCGGCCGTCAGTGAATTCCCAAAAGGGCGGTACGTTCTGTTTCTCTTGGCTCTCTTTTTCTGTTTGATGAGACATTGGACACTCATACTGCATGCTACATAGTATACACAGAGACAGAGAGAGACAGAGGAGGGTCCCGGTTCCGAGTATTATGACATCTGGATCAAGGACATCATCTCACTGCACTTTATCCCTGCTTCCTGCGTGTCTCTCTCCCTCACTGCCTCTCTCTGTCTGCTGGTCTCTGCTATTGTATGTACCCCTCTCTCCGCGTGTCTCTGACTAGCGCCGTAGAGAGCTAGCTACAGCCTACACTACACTAACCTACGTTGCCAACATGATGTGCTGCTTGGCTCTTTTGGCACTATTCCCTTCCTACGGCGCTCCGAATCCTGTTTTCCGGGCTGTGATGTGGAGCGGGACGGGGGACCGTGCAGGAGACTAGAAATAAGAGAGGTGAACTAGACTACTGCACGGCGGTTGTGCGGGCGTGCGCGTAGATACGATTGCTCTCGTCGTTATAGTGGCTCGTTAGAATAGTGCAGCGGTTCGAGAGGATACCGAGTTGCAGAGACGGCGGGGAATCGGGATAAGGGTTCGTGGAAACTACCTTTTAGACTACACTAGTGGTCGAAACAATTACTGCATAGGGAGAAGGCGATATCCAGTTGGCCAGGGTCCGAATCGTGGGTTCTTTTTTTTTTTCTCTTCGTCGCAAGGAGGACATGGGTGGTCCTGTCAAGCGCTTGACATGGGGCTTGGGTCGCTTGGGTTCGTTACTACTACTCCGTACTGGGTTTTTTTTTAATACTCTCCATCTAACCGTATTTCTTTCCCTGGCTCTCGCGTAACACAGGCGCGAAGTGCAAGTGTGGAGGCGTGACAGGGGAAACATCCTTCCAAAGTCTACGTCGCCTACTAGTCAGTTGCGTGGACGGGTGGTTATGAAGCGCCAGCAGAGTCATGTGTATAAGGTGTGATTCGAACACGGATGGTTTGCGCCTGCGTGCCTCTCAACGGGCGGTAGGGCTGCTGCTGCTGCTGCTGTTACAACTCCTACTGCAACCACAACTGTAACTGCTCGGCCGTTTATGCGTTCGAGAGGCGCGCGTTTCTTGAGAGATTGCCATTCGAGGCGGTGGAATGCGTGACGCGGTGCATCTGGGAGAGAGAAACCATGCGGACGAGGGGCCAAGGTAGGCGCTAAGGCGAAACCGGCTGATCACTGACGCAGTACCAGCAGTAGGGCAGAGAGGTTAAGGTACCAGGGACTACCGCAAAGAGAAGACACGGGAGGACGAGGGAGGGACGGATAACGACCCTTGGTCGGGTCGTGGTCTCTCCTCCCCTCCTCTACCCCAAATCCGGGCTGGGTTGCGTTTGTCAACTGTCCTAGCGCAGGCGCGGGCGGATCGCACATTGGGGGCAGTCCTGGCTTCCTGGATTGCTGTGCAGTCGCGTAGGAGCGTGCGTGCGTGCGTGACTTGTACATGCCGATGAGCGGACGTTCAAACCTATCCCATGTGTATATGTATGTGTGTATGCCTTGGGGGCGACACATCAGATATCACCGTCTTCAACGTCAAGGAGAGTTTCTCGAGCTGGGCCGCGGCGCGGTAGGGGCGTAAGGGTATCATCCGGACCGGAGAGATGCGCCATCGTTGGGGCGAGTTAGCCTTGGGGGATCAGTACAAGATTAAAACCCAAAAAAATCGTACAACAAACGCAGTGAAGATCTCCACGGATGCAGGGCCTGTTCCGAAAACCCGAAGGCCGACCACACACCCGGCCGACCGCAAGCGACCTTGCGGGACGGACTGAGGAGGATGGGAAGGAATCGAGGGGGGGCGGCCGGGGCCCCCAAGAGAGAGGAGGATCAGGAGGAGCAAGAAGAACAGAGAATAATAGGGCTGAAGCATGTTGGCATGCAAGTGAGCAAGATTGTCTGATCGTCTCAGATAGGTAATGATCCGACCGGACGACAAGACGCGGCGTAGCAGCCGTGGGCTCGGCTCTCGTTCTCTGCCCAACAGCTTTCTCTCTCTGCCTGTCCGTTCATGAAAATGGAGGAAGGGTGGGTGGTAGGGAGTTGGATCCGCGGGGAACACGGAGCGGAAGACAGCAAGCGCCGTCCGTCGGGCGCCGGCTTGCAAGGTACCGTGCGTCATGAAAGCTGCGTACGGGCGGCGCTGTGGCTGCTTCGGCGCCGTCACAGCGCCTCTCTGGCGGGACCTATTACGCCTTGGTTCCCGAACCCATTCATCCGAGAAGGGAGACGCGTAACGGCGGAAGGGTACTCGTCGAGATCAGAGAGACTAGACCAGACCAAGCGGGCAGGTACCTATGAGGGTCAAGAACCGGGTGCCGACATCATCGATTCCCCAGTCTATTTGCGGTGCCATCAGGATCACGCGTGGGCGACTATCGATGCGTGCCAAGTTCAATAGGGCTACGTAGCCGTCGTCGTGGACTCGTGGTCGTCCGTCTTGTTTGGTCGCATCGCAGGACGTTCTGGATCTCCTGGCGGCGGGGAGACTGTGACCTGACCGGTGGTACGCTGGTATTACCTACATGGCCCCCGACGGCCAGTTGAGGATGAGGGTCATGCAATTAGGTACGTGGCTGACTTTCTCTTGTCGAGCCCCCCTGCTGTTTCGTTTCCCTGGTTCTCGTCCACCCGGGATGGTAGGTGGTGATGCATCGTGATGCGCGGTTGCGGTTGCGGTTGGGGCGACTGCGGACGGTGGTCATGCACGATGGCCCGCGGAGAGCGAAGGGCCGGCCGAATGAATTGATGTTGAGTCGGAAGGGGTACATCCGACACGTACCGACCGACCATGAGCGAACCCTCCCAGGGAGCCCTGTGAGCTCTGGGAGGAGTGTGGAAGAAAAGCTTGGCCTTCTCACCTTTTTCCGTCACCGCCTTGCACATGCCCGCGTTGTTAGATCGACTCGAGGTTTGTGAAGTCTGCCTTACCTCGCCGCCTTAGGTAAGCGTGAGGCCGGAGTGGGAGGGTATTTCGGTATCTTTTGGTATGTGGCCGCGACGGGACCAGGGAGAAATCACTTCCGGAGTCGAGATCCTTGACGGCTTATGTAAGTGGGGCCGCCTCAAGCGATGGCGGCTATCATTCCGCGAACCTTAGGTAACCTCGGTGGTCTCGGTGGCTTCTTCGCGGGAGTCGGGCGCGCGGGTCCAAAACTCACCGAGATCGGAGCTCCAAGGGAGCCACAGTGGGGTGGTTCGTGACTCCCCCTGCGATGATTTGGTTTTCGCGAGCTATCAAGCAGCTATTATTGCATGTGTTTTCTATTGCTCGACATGTTTTTATTGACAACAATTGTGTAAGTGCTTTCTCTTGGCAAGCTGTCGACGAGAGGCCACTTCTGGGGGCTCTGTCCGGTCCAACTGTCTCGAATGCGTCACGACGCTGTGGGTTCTTTGCCGTTGACGAGCAGCAGCCGCAGCTAGACCCTGGAGGCTGAGGAGCTCCGAGATGCAAGGCTAGTAGAGCAGCTCCTCGGAGAGCGAGGAGGCTCGGGTCATCTTCCGGCGGATGTACCGAAAGCTTTGCATGTGCTATATGAATCGGACACACGATACAAATGACGGTGCACCGCAATACATAAGACGAGCGCGGAATCACGCCGAGATAGTTGTTGACCATGCAACGAAACACATGGCCTGATCTAAACAGGTGAAGATGCAGCCGGTGGTGGTGACGCTACGGGGGCAGTGTTGCTCCTGCTGCTTTCCCCGCACGAAGCTCTGGCAACATGTGGGGAAGCACCCGTGCGAAACACCTCAATTGACCACCTCGTAGGTGACATGGCCTGTTTAGCCCTTCCAATCACCATCGTTTCCATCCCATTTCCCTCCAATGATGATGGTGATTTGGCCGTAAACAGAGGGCCGGCCGCCTACCTACAGCCGCCTGAGACAGCAGTGAGCACATGGTAGCTGCCTCGGACCCTGCTTCTCTGCCAATGCCAATGCTCTGCTATGCTCTCTGCCCTGCCTTGCTTTTACCCGTCGCTTGCCGCCGCCTGTGCTGCAGAAAAACTCTGTTGCAGAAGATTTTCATCCGTCGTGGCCCTTGTTTATGCGCCTCAATTGCTGCCCATGGCTGACTGACAGGCGCGATTTTAAGCAACGAGGAAACTTTAGACTCGTGGTAGCTTCGGCTCCAAGTGCCGATATAGGATCTAGAATGACTCCATCAAGCTCCAGTACAGGCCGAATAGAGGTCCGAGGTGAAGAATGGAACCCCCCGTCGGTCGTCCACCGGTGCCCGGAAGCCTGTGTCCTGCGACGATCTCGGCTCGGCTACACTCCCGCTCTCGCTGCTCGCCTCTATCGATACCTTGTCCAAGGTATTTTTTTTTGGCACTTGTGCTTCTGTGTGTGTGTGTGCTTGACTCTTGCTTGCTTTGACAGGTTTCAATTGCAACCGGCCAGCTGCTCTCATCTACCCTCCCGCACAACTGTCTGCCTCCTTCCGCTGTTGCCGTCGCCGCCAACCAGCTCCTCCTTCCTCCAACAAGTAGGTAAGTTGTTTGCTGCCCGTCGCCTCTTGCCTGTCGCAAACTTCCCCTCTTCCCAACCTCCGCACACGTCTTCCTTCCTAGCGTCGTGCTTGTCATCTCGTCCGTTGTCGTAGCTTCGCGATCGTCAGCACTTTGTAGTCGTTAGTCCCAGCTGTCAGCGTCCTTTTTTCCGTCTCTGATCCTTTTTTTTGCGACCTGCAGCAAGCCAGCAGCTCCGGAAGCCACTCATCTTGCTGCATATCTGCCGCCGCCGCAGCCACCTCCCGATCCGCATCTCCTGCCGGATCATACAACCCGGTTCCTAGCAGGTAACCGCGGCACTCAGAAATATCCTCCGACCGACCGAAGAGCCGAAACGGTCCTCTTTCCCCCCTCGACGCCCCGCGACGTTTCAAAATACCTTCACAATGAACGCAGCACGCTTCATCCGCCGCCCCGCGACTTTCGCCCTCCGGCCCTCTTTCGTCGTCCCTCCCTCCGCCTCCTCCGTGTCCTTCATCGCCGCCCGCACAATGGCGTCCAAGATCAAGGTCAAGAACCCTGTCGTCGAGCTCGACGGCGACGAGATGACCCGCATCATCTGGCAGACCATCAAGGACAAGTTCATCCACCCCTACCTCGACATCGACCTCAAGTACTACGACCTCGGCCTGCCCTACCGCGACGAGACCAACGACAAGGTCACCCTCGATGCCGCCGAGGCCATCAAGAAGTACTCCGTCGGTGTCAAGTGCGCCACCATCACTCCCGATGAGGCCCGCGTCAAGGAGTTTAACCTGAAGCAGAGTGAGTTCTCCCCGAACTTCCCCGCCTTCCCCTCCGTGTCTGCCGTCCGGCGCCGTAGTCTTGTAGCTTGGAAGCGCTCGGCGTCTGCCGGCCGAGAGTCTTGCATGTCTCACTGCCCGCGCCGCCCGCTCCCCGCATTCCGGCCGCGGCGCCGGTACCTGCGTGGAGTGCACAGTTCCCGCGCTTGCCACATGTGCCTGATGAACCCCTCCCGTTCCTCTCCGCTCCAGTTCTTAGAGTTGCAACCCCATGTCGGGGTATCTTGTAATAGAAACAGCAGGCTAACCCAAGAACCCCTCCCCGCAGTGTGGCTCTCCCCCAACGGCACCATCCGTAACCACCTTGGCGGCACCGTCTTCCGCGAGCCTATCGTCATCCCCCGCGTCCCCCGCCTGGTCCCCGGCTGGAAGAAGCCCATCATCATCGGCCGCCACGCCTTCGGTGACCAGTACCGCGCCAAGGATGCCGTCCTCCCCGGCCCCGGCACCCTCAAGATGGTCTTCACCCCCGAGGGCGGCGAGCCCCAGGAGATTGAGGTCTACAAGTTCAAGAACGGTGGCGGCGTCGCTCAGACCCAGTACAACACCGATGAGTCCATCACCGGCTTCGCCCACGCTTCCTTCAAGCTCGCCCTCACCAAGGGCCTGCCCCTGTACATGAGCACCAAGAACACCATCCTGAAGAAGTACGACGGCCGCTTCAAGGACATCTTTCAGGAGCTCTACGAAGCCCACTACAAGGCCCAGTTCGAGGCCAAGGGCATCTGGTACGAGCACCGCCTCATCGACGACATGGTCGCCCAGATGATCAAGAGCTCCGGCGGCTACATTATGGCCCTGAAGAGTAAGTCTCGCCCGCTCACGCACCCTGGAAAGCTCCCACTGACGCAGCCGTCCGCACAGACTACGACGGTGACGTCCAGTCCGACATCGTCGCCCAGGGCTTCGGCTCCCTCGGCCTCATGACCTCGGTCCTCATCACCCCCGACGGCAAGACCTTCGAGTCCGAGGCCGCTCACGGCACCGTCACCCGCCACTTCCGCGAGCACCAGAAGGGCAAGGAGACGTCCACCAACCCCATCGCCTCCATCTTCGCCTGGACCCGCGGTCTCATCCAGCGCGGCAAGCTCGACGAGACCCCCGAGCTCGTCGCCTTCGCCGAGTCCCTCGAGAAGGCCTGCATCGAAACCGTTGACGTCGACGGCATCATGACCAAGGACCTGGCCCTCGCCTGCGGCAAGACCGCCCGCGAGGACTACGTCACCACCAACGAGTACCTCGACGCCGTCGAGCGCCGCATGAAGAACATCCTCAAGGAGAAGCTGTAAGCGTCTCGATGAGAACACACAAGAAGCATGCGGAGGGAGGTGCACATCTGCCGACATGTAGAAGAAGAGAAGCGGAAGAAGCTAGAGGTCCTGCATCCTCTTGTATCTACGGACTTGCGGCATTTTGCATTTGACAGCAGCAGCAGCTAGCATGGCCGCATGTGCAACCATGTCTTTTCCCGATCTTTCCTCCATCTCTCTACATTTGGATTATTATTTTGTTTTGATATCAAGCCTGTCCAGCATTTACAATGCGGGTACAGACGCCGGGACAGTGAGCCGAAGAGAAGGCATCACACCGAGGGAAACTCTTGGGGGTGGGCTATCTGCAGATAGAAAAGCACTCATCAGTAAATTACGAAAGTCATATTTTTTTCCATGCATCAGGTGACGGTGACATTCGTTCCGACAACCTGATTTTAACATGAAGAAACCGATTCACTGTGGATATTTTCGAAACAGTGTGCAAAGTGATCAATTTCCCCCCCGAGACGCCTCTGCCTGCCTAGCCTACCCTTTGGTGCTTCCTCCCTCCGTCCCACCCCCCGGTGGCTTTTAGCTTCCTGCTCGAAGGGAGAAAGCAAGCTCCTGTGCCATTTTCATGTGTGTGATGTACAGTACAAAGAAGAAGACGGAAAAAAGGAATGAAAGGAAAAGGAAAAGTCTAAGTGAAACTCGAAAAGAGTTTCATTTTTGTTTGGTGAATGGTGCAACACCCACCATCTGTTGCCCGTATGCTCCCCGCTCTCGACAGCTCTAATTACTGAGTTCGCATTTTCTCTTCCCGTCTTTTTTGCAATCGATTCAATAGCTGCCAAGTGGCCCGGCCTCAGGCTTGCACCGAGCACACGATCCCTCCTCAAAAAGGATAACGGCCACGCGTGTCAATATAGTACCGCCCTCCACGCAGTCCAGAAAACCCCGGTTCCGGTTGCGATGGATCGGTTGGTTGTTCTTGAGTTGGATCCTCCTGCGATGGACCGCCTCGTTCGAGTGACCAACCCATAGGCTGCGGCATCTGCAGATAGAGCCGAGGCCGTGAGGCCCATTCGGCAGGTAACGGATATTCAGTCGGCTGCCCCTGAAAGGCTTGCGATGGTTCGAGTACGGGATGTGACGGGCCTTGGGTTGGCTGCCAGAGAGAGGGCTGCGATGATTCGGGTGCGGCAGTTCACGAACTCTAGGACTCCCTGTCCCGCGAAGCCTCGCTCTTGCGTCCTCTCTTGGAAACTGTTGGCGTGCCGACGTCGGTACCCTCGCTCTTGCGCTTCTTCTTGGCCGGCCGACCGGTTGAGCCCCTGGGTTTGTAGCCGCCGTCGTCATCGTCCCTGGCGGACGCGCGCTTCCGCTTGCCGCGCCCCGTGGCCGGGGTGGTGAAGGTCTGGTCGTCGTCTTCTTCTTCCATGCCCTCCCAGTTGTCCGCGGCCTCGCGCATAGCGGCGGCCCGCTGCATGGCAATAGCGGCCTTTTCTGCAGCTCGCTCTGCGGCCTTCTCCGCACGGGAGGCGGCGAGAGAGGCGCGCTTACCGCCACGAGAGCCGCGGCCGCCGCGGCTGCCTTCGCCCCTGGCGCCGCCTCGTCGCCTACGACCGTCGGTCTGTGGGGTCTCGACGGTGTTATCCTCGTCCAGGCCGGTGTTGGCGGCGTTTTCGGCATCCTGGAGGAAGGTCTTTGGCGCGTGCTTCCGCAGCCAGTTGTACACGCTTGTCGGGTTCTTCATGGCGATGCTCTGGGAGAGGGCGTGCGGGTTTGACTCGGGAAGGGAGACGTTGGAGCGTGCCGACGGCGCGAGCGTTGGGAGGAGATGGTCCGGATCGATGCGCTTGTCGATTTCGTAGATGTAATCGTCGATGTCGTCTGGTGTGAGGTAGGTAGGGGGGTGCGTCTCGCCGGCGAATGGCTCCATGTCGGCGACGACGGAGGGAGAGTGCTCCTTGGCTTGGGAGAAGGTAAAATGCGGCACGTCTGTCAGGAGCGTCCTCAGCGACTTGGTCGGTCGGTCGGGCGCGTCGGCCAGTACGGTATATACGTCAACGTCAAGGGGCGGGAAGGGTGTGTCGGCTGAGGGTTCCAGGGAGAGGTCGATGCGTTTGTCGGCGGGGATCTGGGCCGACGCGTTCAGGTCGAGCAGCATTTCGAGGGTGCGACTGGTAATTGTAAAAGTCAACGAGCCGATCGCAGTGATTGGGCTTCTGATGGACTCCGGACAAGACTTACTCATTCTCGATGGCGATGCGCTTGGCCGTGGCGAGCGCTTTCGACTCTTGTCGATGCAAGTCTTCGCAGTCGTGCATCTTCTGGTCGAATTGGATTCGCATCTTGCGATACTTCTTCTTCCACGACTTATATGTCGCCTTTCCATCTACTGTCCTAGCATCGTCGGAATCTTGGTGCTCATCCTTGATGTCGCGAGCCGAGACGCTGCCCCTCTCGTCGTCCATCGCCGCAGGCATCGTGTGGGTTGTGATGAGGAAGTTTCCAGTGGTTCGTCCGGGGGTGTCGAGGAATCAAATCAATCGCGTGAAATGGAATTTGGGGGATGCCGATTGATTGAAAGTGGTGTGTAGTAATTATGTCGCGGGTTATGCTGGATGGAGTGTTGCTGTAATCATTTGGGTTTGAAAAGATTTCATCCAAGTGATAACTTTAAAGTGGTGGCTGATCGCGGACGACGAAGAAAGGAGGGTTGTTGTTTCCGCCGGGCGCGCGGATGCAGGGCGACGACGAGGCTGCGATGCACGTTCCTGGTGACTACTCTTGCCAGTGAGCAGCGAGAGAGGGAGACGGAGAGCTTGGGAAAAGCGTCAATAATAGAGATACGAGGGGGTCCAGATAAGCGAGCTCTTGCTTGCTGGTGAGGTGTGAGTGGAGCACCAAACTGTGGGGTGTGATTATCACATCTCAAAACTCCAATTCTTTTTTGCCTTCACGTCCAGTGAGAGACGTCGTAGTTGAAATCGCCGAGCTGGTACTCTCCAATATCAAACGGACCTTTTTTTTTTTTCACTTCTTCTCTTCTCTCCCACAAACGCTCCCCCGTTCTTGCCTTCCCAATTGCATGTTCCGCCTGTTCCTCAAACCCATCCGAATGGCCGAAAACGCAGCAAAGAGACTCAAGATGTCGCCCGTCACTATCGGCACCCACAACGGCCACTTCCACGCCGACGAGGCCCTCGCCGTGCACATGCTCCGCAAGCTGCCGGCCTACAAGGACTCCAACCTCGTCCGCACCCGCGACCCCAAGCTCCTCGAGACGTGCCACACCGTCGTCGACGTCGGCGGCGAGTACGACGACGCCAGGAAGCGCTACGACCACCACCAGCGCGGCTTCGCCACCACCTTCCCCGGCAGGGCCACCAAGCTGTCCAGCGCCGGCCTCGTCTTCATGCACTTTGGCAAGGCCATTATCGCCCAGAAGCTTTCTGAGGGCGCCGCGGCCCCCGTCGCCGAGGACAGCGCCGAGGTCGAGCTGCTGTACAAGAAGCTGTACGAGAGCTTCGTCGAGGCCCTCGACGCCCACGACAACGGCATCTCCGTCTACGACCCCAAGGCCGTCACCGCCGCGGGTCTCGAAAAGCGCTTCAGCGAGGGCGCCTTCACCCTCGGCTCCGTCGTCGGCCGCCTGAACCCCAACTGGAACGACCCCGTTCCCTCGGACCCCGTCGAGGCCCAGCGCCTTGAGGACGAGCGCTTCCTCAAGGCCAGCGCCCGCATCGGCGAGGAGTTCGACGCCGACCTCGACTACTACGCCAAGGCCTGGCTCCCCGCCCGCGCCGTCGTGCAGGCCGCCTTCGAGAAGCGCACCCAGTACGACCCGCAGGGCCGCGTCCTGGTCCTCGAGGGCCAGAGCGCCCCCTGGAAGGACCACCTCTACTCCCTCGAGGGCGGCAACCCCTCCGTCGTGTATGTCCTGTATCCGGAGAAGCCCGCCCCCGACGCGAAGTGGCGCGTGCAGGCCGTCCCCGTCACCAAGGACTCGTTTGAGAGCCGCAAGCCGCTGCCCGAGGCGTGGCGCGGCTTCCGCGACGAGGAGCTGGACGGCATCTCCGGCATCCCCGGCTGCGTCTTCGTCCACGCCGCCGGCTTCATCGGTGGCAACAAGACTTTTGACGGAGCCAAGGATATGGCCATCAAGGCGTTGGATCTGTAAAAAGGGTCTCTCTAAAGGTTTGGGTTACTGGGAGGGAGGGAAAATGGGATCTGGGGCGGCGCATGTCATCAGAGGAGAACCACAAAAAAGTGTCTTGCTGCTTATCAATACATTGGCTCCCCATTCGGTTGTCCACAATGGTTCTGTCGTATGTGAAACTCGTCGATCGTGGTCATCTTGATTCTCAAACGAAGCGAGGCCAGCTTGTTTGGCCAATGTGGTTATGATTCATGTCAAAAGCGAGAGAAAGGGCAAAGGCATGAGCACAAATCATGTAGAGTGTTAGAGCTATTGGGGACGGCGTGGGTAGATCACGACCCGATCCCGGGGCCAAGGAGACCCAAGGGCCAGAATCGCATCTTTGGCTTTCTATGCCTCTACATTTGACGTCAAATCATTTTTAGGGGCGATATTTTTGTGTTGCGTACTCCTGTTTCCATGGACACAAAAGCCAACCGCGCTAGACATGTGAATGCCGAAACGATTGTCAAATTCACACACATCAACACCGGCAATTACTTGAGCAGTCATAAATCGGCTTGGCTACTTCCATGTGTTGCATCTCCTTTTCCTCCTCCTCCTCATACTCATACTCCGCTTCAGCCCGAAATACACGTACGGAAAACCGGTCTTCCCAGCGTTGTGCCGCGAGGTACAGAGGACGCGGAGGGCGGCGTAGATATTGCCGCCATTCCAGCCATCCTTCCATAACAAGAGAAGCCGACGACACAGTCCCTTTCCATTCAAAACCCGGTTATGATTGGTTTCCCACCCCGTTCCAACGCCAAGGAGTTTTGCGAAAATATCAACACTTCATCATAACATCGTAGTAGAAGACAGCAGCGCCCCCGACAAACACCCAAACTGCCTCCGGGGAGTTGCGACAAACACCCATACGAAACGCGGGGATAACAAGAGAGAAAGAAGGACAGACAAGGCTCGCGGTGGCGCGGCTCATCTGCGGATGGGAATGCTTTCGGTCTTGGCGGTGGTGTCGACGGAAGCGTCGTTCTCCTCCTTATCAGGTTCCTCGGCGCTGGTCTCGCGGTTGAGGAAGCTCGACTCCTTGACGGGGCTGCCTGCCTGGGCTCCGCTGGGGATGCTGGCGTGGTGCTTGGTGCCGTTGAGCGAAGACGAGGAGTTGTTGACGGGGCTCGACAGGTGGGGGATGTTCTCGGGGACGGGGTGCTGGCTGCCTACAGCGCCGGTGTCGACACTATCGCCCTTACCGGCCTTGGACATGGCATAGTCGCCCGAGTCGAAGTACTTGCGCTCCTTCAGGTGCTTCGCGAAGTGGTCGGAGCGGGAGGGGAGCTTGCCGTAGAGGCGGAAGAGACGCTGTTCCTCCGGGGTGAGGGACTGAGGGTATGGGAATTCAAAAGTCAGCTGCGATGTTCCAAACTCCGAGCACGCTGCTCAAACAAGGTCTGGGTGCTCTCGTCGCGACGCAATCGTGGGCTTCGTCGTCGAGGTGGGGCATTGGGTACGAAGAAGAGCGAGGGGCTGGGTGCGAACATACCGAAACGTCGATCTTGTTCTTCTGCAAGGGGTTCATCTTGGGAGTAGGATGTCGTCTTCGGGCTTGGTAAAAGGTTCTGGATGCTCGATGGAGAGTAAGTCGAAAAGTCCACAGGGCTAAAAACAAGCGGTGCCGTCGAGAAAAAAAAAGAAGAGGGACGTCGACTGAAGACGAAGCGGGATGCTGGTGAGTGTGACGGGAGTTGGAGGTGCAGTCGGGTGGGTTGGTAAGGCGGCAGGTGCGTCTTAGTGGCTTTTAGCGGGGCCCCTTTCTGCTGAGGGGACGGACGGGCGGGCCAGTGAAGTCAGGCCGGGTCCAGTCCAGTCCAATTCAGTCCAGTCGCAGTCGAGTGCCAGTCGCAGCCGGACCCAAGGGGGTGTCAGGGTTGCAGGCAGGTGCGGTGCAGTTGCAGCAGTTGCAGTGGCAGTCGCAGTGATGAGTGATGAAGGCGGGACGGGAGAGACTATACGTACCTACCCGTGCGCAAGTTCCGCTCTATCAGGGTGGAAGGTGGGAGGTGTGAGGGGGCAGGAACGCGAGACACTACTAGTCCATACACCGAAGGGAAGGAAGGGACGGATAAGAGAGCAAAAGGCCGTGTCGACACGGGATTTTAGGGATGGGCAAAGGATAAAAAAGGGCAGAGAACAGGTGGAAAACGAGAGAGCGATTGAGATCTGGATTTCGGCGAATTTTGACTGCCAACTAGGTACTATGTATAGCGGTACGGTACCGCTGGGCAAACTCAGTTTCATCTGGTCCCCGTGGACACGCAGAAGCACCAGCATGCCCTGTGCTTGAGAGCAAGCTGGAAAGGTCGGCCGGGTCGGGGGCAAGGCAGGCTAGGTAGGCTAGGCACCTTGGGAGCCGTACACTAATACATCCATCCATGGATAGAAGCAGTGCGGAGCGGTGGTGGTGGTTGCATGAATGTTTATACTGTCCGGCTATGTCGTTGCCGGGGAGTTATCAGTCTCCCTGTCCTCAAGTCTCCATCTGCCAATTGCCAGCTCACGAGTTGCTGTGTTTCTGACGAATACCGTCTACGCTTAGAAGCCGTATCATTGGTACATGGTGCTCGTCGCCGCTCACGATGCGATGCGTTGTCGTGTTGTGACAGTCCATGAGCCTCCAATGACTCCGACTCCAACAAATCTGATCGGACCACGGCTTGTTGATGACACACCCATGGCCCATGGAGGGGAAGGGAAGGGAGAGAGGACCCTGGCGTGTTAGCTCAAGACTTGGGGGCCGTTCATTGGCTGCGGCAGGAGCGTGCTAGGGGCTTCCTTCCGGCTCGAGACATGGCTCACCTTGCGCACGCGCACTGAGTTGGGGGTGGTGTGTCTCTGTCACCATCGTCTGTTTCTGCCATTGGCCTGAGAATTTGTTCACCTAATTACATAGTAGGTAGGTACGCATCTGGACAGCAGCAAAGCAGCAACACTATCAGCAGCAAAAAAAAAAAAAAAAAAATTACAACAACAACAATAACGCGCACCTGCCGAATCCCTCGTTTCTGGGTTGATGGTACTTGAGCGAGCCAGCGTCCATCATCATCAACCTCATCCTCCCTCGGGCTGTGGACTACTCCACCACAAGCACCGGCAACGCTGCGTAACCGTTGCCGATGTCACAGCATCCCGTCCTACCGGAAATCTTCCAGCTGCTCACTTGACCTCTTTCGGCCCCAGATGGGAAGGGATGAGCTACTGCTTCTCGGGATTTTATTGGCATTCTGCCTCCTCTCTGTCTGGATGCTTCTGCACCGCCACTTGAGATGCGACGCACTCCTTCGCTGGCAAACCAGCTTGCCAGCTCTCGTGTCGACCCCCACCGAGACACAGGATTCCGACAAAGATTCCAAGATTTTCCCGCTGCTTCTCCTGCTTCCCTGGCGATCTCCAGGGTCTCGAGTTGCTGTTTGACCGCCCGATCGGTCGCCTCCATGCTAGGACCGCCGGTAACCCCATGCTTGGAGTTCGTGGTACCTGCGGCCGTCCCGCGGCTCGCATATCCGGAGGCACGCGCTACACTGTACCGATACCGATGCTATCACGGCCGCAGGGTCCAAGCTCAACATGCCCGTCGCGAGCAACATCTCGATCCATCAGCTTTTGTCTGGCAAACGGCAATTCAATGTGCGACCACTAAGTGAGGGAGGGATGATCACCTGTGTCCGATATAGCGACTCCAACACTCGAGTGACGTAAAGCTACCATCCCTGTCGATCGACTAGGTCAGCCAACGAGACGACCTCCTCGAGCTCGCAAGACGCTGCCAAAGTGCCAAGCTGTCTGGCTACACTCTGCGCTACAGCTCGACACCGTCCCGCACTTCAGACTTCTTCCAACTGGCTCGGCCAGTGCTGCTTTCTCGGCATCTCTCCCCGCATTCCGCCTCCAACGTGGTCTACCGACTGCGGCCATCTCATAATGTGCAGGGAGCAAGTGCCGCTCGTGCCACGACCTGAACGAACGAGGAGAAGCTTGGCCAGCCATCCAGCCTACTGCCCTCCTGCTCGCATCACTCCGTCAGCCTCTCAAGCCAGTCACCGATTGACCACCACCGCCACGACCAAGGCTACCCCCCCACGGGGATGGCGTACAAGAAACTTCGTCCTGGCCGTAATTGAAGCTTCTGGCATGTCGTCGGCGCTCAATCGCATGCTTCTGCAACCCTTCTTCTTCGTCATGGCTTCATACACCGGCTTCCTGACCACTCCCATCATACGATCCCGCGTGATCAGGGTTGCACGATTGGATACTGACAGCCGTCAGTCCCCTGCTTGTCCGGCGACGCACAAACGCTTGACCAAAGGCCGCTAGCCGCTGATAAAGTTTCCCTCTCCGGTCCCCAGGGTTTCCTGCATGCTCATGCTGTCCTACCGAATCCCGCCATTCCCGTCTCGTCTGGCCTCAAAAAGAGTTGGGGCTGGATGCTTCCGGATTTTGGTGGATGGCCAAATTATGGTACACTCCCGGCCGAGGCCCCGTTGCGCCGTGGTACCCCGCGTATCAACCTTTGTTGCATACATGTTCACGCGTCAAACATGAGTCGTTGGAACACCATCGTCTTTCCGTGATGGCTGGTCGCCAGTTATTGGGATTGGCAAGTAGCCGCAGCAGCCTGCTGTTCAAGGTTGGGGTAATTAGATGCCGCCAACACCTCTGTGGACCTATTCGACGACCTTCAGGTCATTCTGCCGAAACCTTGAAGCACCCTTCCTTGTGCCCGTCTGCACATTATGGCCTAGATTAGAATCTGTTTTTCCTTCCTCAGCTGCTGGACAAACTCAATCGGAACCTTCAAAGTCTGCGCGACAATCTCTGGTGGCGTCAAAGCGAGCCATTGAGTGAGAGGAACGTCTGCCACTCGGTCTGACTTGTACAGTTCGATCCACACCAAGTCCTCGGTGTCCGAGGTATTCTCGATATAATGCCTATCAGAAATGATCAGTACGGTATTTGCACTGCGCGTCGATATGTCGCTCACCCTGAATTATCGGGAAATGCGGCCGTGTCGCCCGCTGAAAAGTCAAAGGTCCGCGCTGCTCCGCTTCCGATGAACACCGTTGCCCGGCCCTCGCCCTTGTGAAAGTACAGCCATTCTTCCGCCTGAGTGCTCAGGTTAGCTCCGAGCTACATTGGATGGAGGCGGTGACTTTACGTTCGGATGCCAGTGGAGCTCTCTTAGGCCTCCCGGCTTTAACGTGACAAAAGTTGCCGCGATAGTCTTGCTGGCTGGGAAGTTTGTCGAGTCTATCTTTCTGAACTCACCGCCGTTGCCAGGGACGACCTCGGCGGGGTGTTGCAGTGTCCGGTAAACGAACGAGCTGTTGCCCGAAAGATACTCCTGAGAACCGCTCGTAACGTTCTGACTGGCGACGGTGCCGTTGAGAATGTACGGGTTGGTGGCCGGCAGCTTCTCGAAGACGGCGGGGTCGACGCCAAAGTTCGTGGCCAAGATATCTCGGGGAGTATGCGCTAGCCAGTCGACGATGTTGAATGTGGTGCTTAAAACATTAGCCTTGAGCCATCGTTAACGTTGCTCAGGGGCGTACCCAATCTTGTCAAAGTCAGCCTCGTCAAAGGCGAGCAAATACTCGTTCTCGTCGTCTAGGCCCTGGATCGTATGAGGAGCCCCTTTGGGGAAGTACCAAATGTCGCCGTAGTTCAGCTTCTCTGCCTGGTATCTGCCATTCTCATCGACTGCCGATACCAGCACGGAGCCAGTATAGACGATGCCCCATTCCGCCTAGCCATCGCCGTCAGTCAGACACATTTCCCGTTCTGCATAGTAAAGACAGGAGGCATTACCACTTTGTGCCAGTGGAGCTCTCTGATGGCACCCTTACGTAGGTGCTGCTGGGCTGCCGCGATGTCGTGGCTCTGCGGGAGGTCCTGGATCACCTGCTCGCGGACCCAGCCTCCGTTCAAGATTCGGGTCTTGGAGTCGGAGAACCTCCACTTCAGGTTCGGGACGACGCAATTGTCCGTCGACTGCTGTCCCAGGTTGTCAGGGTTCTCTCTGTCGACCTGATTGTTGGTGCCACCTGAAGCTCGTGTAAGTCGGTGTCCTGATTAGTTGGATTGGACAACACACACCGAGAATAGGGGCCCCTTTGCCGTTGGCATCGATGGGTTGACCGACGTTGAACTGTGCGTCCCTCTTGATGTTCTGAGGGACAGCATGAGTTGCTATGGCGAGACCAAGGAGGCCTAGGGCAGCAGGTCGAAGCAGCTTCATGCTTGGAGATATCGACAAGCCACAATAAGCAATGAACGACAAGCGAGCTATTAGCAAGCTCGGGAGGACTTGAACTCCCGACGGTCATTTATACTTTAACTCGGGTGTCATATCTACGAAGACGCGCGACATTCTCGCAGACTATGGCGGAATGCCATGCGGCGTTGTCCAGCGTAGTGAGTGCGGCGTCGAATTGCTGGTGAGGAACGGTTCGCGATGACGACATTGACTGCTGGCTGGCAGAGGTGCAGTCCAAAGATGTCACCCCGACCTGCAGCTCCCAGGCTCGCAGATCACCATTTTCTGCCTCTGAATCGCGAATATTGGTATGTCCATCCCGGCCATTCGACATATGTCCGAAAATAACGACATCGCGGAGAGCGTGGGGTGAAGGCTGCTTAGGGCGCCGATCGTCACGGTACGGTTCATCCTGGCTCTTCCCAAAGGCTTGCTTCGACTAGAAGATCTGCTGTTATGTTATGTTTCATTCCGACATTTGTAAACATTGGCCGAAGATAGTCAGTCCTGTTACCGACGAGGGATGTTCATGTCAGTTGTTGGCCGTATATGCCCCCACGGAACACAGGCTCTTCTTCTGCACGGTCAATCTTCGAGCCACCGTGGGGAGCTTACCTATCTCAAGCATGCTTGTTCACTACCACCTCGGCTCAAGCCCATCTTTCAAAGGAGACGAGCAACGGTTCTAGACACTGCCGCAGCAAGCTAAACTCACGGCACGCATGCATGCTATTACTATTCAAGTCCACATTACTTGCAATTATGACCATCTCAACTGCGCTTGCTGATATACATAGAGTGAATAAGACGCATAGATACTTTATTTCCTCATAGGTATATGGATGCTATGAGCCTATCCCAACGTACTGTTCGAGGCAGGGACCGGGTAGGAACCAGGAACTGGAAGAGTAGAAGAAG
The DNA here is from genome assembly GCA_014235955.1 of Colletotrichum sojae. Taxonomy (NCBI): domain Eukaryota; kingdom Fungi; phylum Ascomycota; class Sordariomycetes; order Glomerellales; family Glomerellaceae; genus Colletotrichum; species Colletotrichum sojae. Next base: position 78,963 of record WIGN01000057.1, read on the forward strand.
TGAATCACTGTCTAATTGGGTAGATGTATATCTATCTCTCTTTTGAATAACAAGTTTGATCAGAAACATGTGAAACGACTGTCGAATACTGCTACCAAGACCCCCTCATGGTCTGCCGTGTTTGAATCAATCAGACCCTGCGTCTCCTGAATGGATTGCTTTTTTTCTGTCTACTTCTTCCCAGTACCGTGGTAGAGACGAGCCTGCCGCGAATAATATCGTTTTCCAGTCTCGGCCCAGGGGCTGTAGTTTTCCGACCAAAATGGAAGGACCGACCCTCCCTTCTAGCCGCACCTGCCCAGAAGACCAGCCAGCGCAATAACGGAAGGTACCAACCAGTCAGCAAACACTCTAGAGACCCAGACCTCCCTCCCTTCCTTCCCTTGTATATCACGTCTCGTCGTCGTCTTTCCAACGGGGCCCACATGGCCGAACGGTGGTACGTTAGCGTTTTCCGCGCGCCTGGGTGAGCCCTCCCCAGCCCGCCAGCGGGAACCATGGAGCATCATTCGATTCATGCTGGGTCCCAAATCTTTTCAGATTTTTTGGTGCTGGTTCTCTTTTTGCTTCTTCCTTATGATGCAAAACCGAGCGAGGGGGCTGGCTGGCTATCTATCCTTGGATGGAACCAAAGCTATCAGGGAGTGTGGTGGTGGGTGGTTGGCATATGTGTTCCTTCTTGATTATTCAGTTGCCCCTCCACCGTCCCTTCTCAGTTTCAGTTGTATTATCTCCACGTAGACGGAAGATTGACAGGCAATCTTGCTGAAACTAGGTAGAATATCTTTGGTCAAATACGCGACGCTACAGACGTGTTTGTCTACCAGTAACAGGATCGTCTCGTCACTTGGGCACTTTTCCCAGACGGCAAGAAGCTCTTCGAGATCGGCCTACCTTCTTCTCTTCCCAAAGACGCAGATACTGTGCCTTCTTCTGCTTTGACGTTTCCAGGCCCTATTTTTACTCCCTCTCCATATTCACAGCTTCTCAACTCCGTCGGATACAGCTTCCGAGCATAGGAAGCTGACGCCCCCATCAGTGTCTTCATCGCTTCAGGGGGCAGCGCAGTCGGAACCGTCACGTAGGACTTTGTCGTCCCGGCCATCGTCTTCAAGCCGACGCCCGGGGGATCCGGAAGGTGGATACGCCGTGACTGTGGAACCCTTTGGACCGGAGTACCGTCTCCACTATCACCGCGCCTCGGCCGAGTGCGACAATCTGGAGCGGATCTGTGTTTCCTGTAATTGAGGCGGCTCTCGTCCTCAATTGCTCGTCATTTTTGACTCGACGGACCTCGGGATACTACTGTTCAAGAAAGAGGAGCCTTGGAGAAACCGGGGCCAGTACTCGGCACTGGGTGGGTTAGTTCATCTTCGATGGATGGATAGATGCCATCGTCGCCGACCCCGCCGACGATAAAGACAAAAATAAATGCAAAAGTACATGCAACACCAGGCATTCGCCGGTCGTCACCGACCCGACTACTACTCTGGCCCTCACTGGTTTATCGATGGGAGAGCGGACGGGATCCCGAGTTCTCCAGTGGGTATGGTCGCATGTGGTGGTGACCACGTCAAAGGCCAGTTATAGTGGTTTCCCGTTGGTCGTCGGGATCGGGATGCAGCAGGGTGCCTCCTCCTCCTTCCTTTTCTTTTTGGGAGTACTGCCTTTCCAATCTTGCTGGCCGTTTATGATTAAATTTCTGCTCGTTCTCTGAGAACGTCTAATAATAAAATAAAAAGGAGCCAAGCCCGTATCATGGATGCCATAACAGTGCCCCTGTTGCCTGTGTGCTGTCATCTATCATCTATATGCCTGAGCATTTGCAGTTTTTTGCGACTCGAAATCCCTTCCAGTGTAAATGTACATGCTGCCTTTTCCTCGGTTGTTGACAACTGGTTGTTGCTCTGTCCTTTGCCATTCCCAGCGGGCAACTGCAACCTCACTTACACCCAGTGGAGGTTGACAAAAGGAAGGTCGCCAGTGGTCGTGCGCCGCGCTTGCACTAACAATTTCCACCCCAGAAAGGGCCCGTGGGAGGTGCGTCATTGGCCCCTCACCCGCAGCTCACACTCCGGCCGATGCTTCCGTGTCGCGTCGCACATGAGACCTCCCTCCGCGCGTTCACTGGCGGCTGCCTCGGACAGCTAAACGCTTTGATAGACGTCTCTTGGCCCGTACTCTTTCTTCCCTTCACTTTATTTCACTTCACCTCATGTTTTCCTAGTCTTGATAATCTGTTTTCGACAGGGATAAAATAGAGAGAGCAACTATGCCAGCAAGACGGACCGGGGAGAAGGGCCCCGCAGCACCGCCGCCGGCCCAGGCGGCTTCCCCACCAAGCTCCCGGAGAGCTGCGCTGTGCCTGGTCGGCTTCATATTGTCCTGCATCGTCGTCTACGGGCTTTTCAGCACGCCCCGCGACATTTTCAGCAACGCTGGCTGGTGGTATCCAGAAAACTACAACGTCACCGACGTCAATGCAGACAATGGCCTGTACCTCGTCGGCGCCGGCCGCGCCGACATCACCGGGCCCGTGGTGGAGATCAACATGATGGGCTACGCGGACCCCAAGCAGGTCGGGAGCGGACTCCGGCAGAGGCTGTACGCCCGCGCCTTCATCGTCGGCAGCGTCGAGCGGCCCGACGACCGGTTCATCTACGTCGTGCTGGACACGCAGTCCGGCGACACGGCGGTTCGCTACGGCGTCCTCCACGGCCTCGCGGAACTGGGTCTCGAGTACGCAATGTACGGCCACCACAACTTGGCCCTCACGGGGACGCACTCCCACTCCGGACCCGGCGCCTGGCTCAACTACCTCCTGCCCCAGATCACCAGCAAGGGCTTCGACCAGCAGAGCTACAGGGCCATCGTCGACGGCACGCTACTGGCGATCCGCCGCGCGCACGAGAGCCTGGAGCCCGGACACCTCAGCATCGGAGCCACCAAAGTGAAGGATGCCAGCATCAACCGTAGCCTGTACGCGTACATGGCCAACCCGGAGGAAGAGCGTGCCAAGTACAACGCGAGCGCCGAGGACGATGGGTCTGTTGAGAAGGACATGACCCTGTTGAACCTCCAGCGGGCTTCCGACGGCAAGAGCGTTGGTGTGCTCACTTGGTTTCCTACCCACGGCACGTCTATGCTGGGCAACAACACCCTCATCTCGGGAGATAACAAGGGCGTGGCGGCCTGGCTCTTTGAGAAGAGCGTCCGGGGCCATGCAGGGGTTAGCCGTAACTTCGTCGCCGGCTTTTCCCAGGCTAACGTTGGAGACGTCAGCCCGAACGTCCTCGGCGCCTGGTGCGAGGACGGAACCGGCTCCCCGTGCGACTTTCAGACGAGCACCTGTAGTGATGGCAAGAGTCAGAAGTGTCATGCCAGGGGCCCGTTCTTCCGGGAGAAGGACAACGGGGCTGCGTCCTGTTTCGAGATTGGCAGGAGGCAGTTCAGCGCCGCCAAGAAGCTCTTCGACGAGATGGGATCCGGCGCCCAGAAGGTGCGCGGGTCGTGGGTCAAGTCCTTCCACACCTTTCACAACATGTCCGAGTTCCGGTTCGAGCTGCCAAACGGGACGGAGGTGAGGACCTGCCCGGCCGCCTTGGGGTACTCCTTCGCGGCGGGCACGTCTGATGGGCCTGGTGCATTCGATTTTACCCAGCACGACTCGAACTCGTCCAACACATCACCAGTTTGGAAGGTTGTTTCCGGGCTGCTGAAGGCGCCGACGGAAGACCAAAAGGCCTGCCACTCCCCTAAGCCGATACTGCTCGACGTGGGCGAGGTCTTTAACCCCTACCAGTGGACCCCTAATATCGTGGACATACAAGCGTTCCGAGTCGGGCAGCTCGTCATCATCGTCAGCCCAGGGGAGGCGTCGACTATGGCGGGACGCCGCTGGAAGGACGCCGTCCGATCCGAGGCCGAGTCCTTGTTCGGCGAAGAGACGGAGCTGAAACCGGTGGTTGTCCTCGGCGGTCCGGCGAACAGCTACACGCATTACATCACAACCCAGGAGGAATACGCGTCAGTACAAGCTCCGGAGGTGTTTCTACTTTAATACTGACAGACTTCAGGACCCAACGATATGAGGGGGCGTCAACGCTCTATGGCCCATACACCTTGGACGCCTACATCAACCGGACACTGAAGTTTCTTCCCTCGCTGGGAGCCTCATCCGCGACCGGCCCGCCATCTCACGCCGGGCGGCCCTTTCCCCCGGACAACAGCAACCGCTCACTAAGCTTCATCACGGGCGTCGTGCGGGACGGCACGCCCGTCTTCCGCAGCTTCGGCGACGTCAAAAAGGACGTCGAGAAGAAGTACCTGGTCGGGGACGCGGTGCGGGCGACGTTCGTGGGCGCGAACCCGCGCAACAACCTCCGGCTGGAGGGCACCTACGCGGCCGTCGAGAAGCTTGTCATCAATAGGGGCGGGATTACCAAGTGGGACACGGTGCGCGACGACCAGGACTGGGGCTTGGTGTTCCACTGGAGGCGTACGAGCGACGTGCTCGCCACGAGCGAGGTCGAGATCGTCTGGGAGACCGAGGCGGACGCGGAGCCGGGGACGTACCGGTTCCGCTACTACGGCGACTCCAAGTCCCTGGGGGGAACGATTACGAGCTTCGAGGGGGTCAGCGGGCAGTTCAAATTGCACTAAAGTATCGGTTCTGGGAGTTTTGTTTCTGGCGTTGATGGATTTTTGGTATCGGTATTAGACGGTGGAGGGTATTGATACCATGAATCACGGCAAGGAGGATGGATCGACATATTGGGTAATGACTATTAGACTCGCCCACCGCGGCGAGAAGAATGAAAGCAGAGTGAACCGCAGTAACATCGTCGGACGTGGTGCGATGCATTCGTGACGTCCCGTCAAGACGAGACATCCCTGCCGCCGACCTCCCGTCTCGGACGGTGCCGAGACATGTAATAAGCTTGAACTGACGCGCGCGTCCACTGTATGACAAAACTATCCCAGTGCGTTGGGATCGAAGAGTATTCCCCTCGCGTCGTCTCGTGTCACTCGTTTAACATCCCGAACTCTTTTTGCGGGGGGGATGAACTCAAGAGGCCCCATGCCCGGCAGGCATCCAGGCATCTTGGGGGCGGGGGAGGAGAGAAGAGGAAATAGTGTAGGAAAGCCGGACACTATAAGAATGGGTGGAGCCGGAATACTCAAGTTCCCGGCGCTACCGCCCGCCGGTTGGTGATGCTAGAGGAGGGAGCCGCTAGCGGCATGCAAAACTTCCCGGGCTGCCAATAGAGGGCCCTGTATCCGTACGGCTGTGACAGAGTGGGTGTGGCCCAGTGCCCAGGGGGGGGGGAGGGGGTTCCGACCCGCCGGGAACCAACTGGATGCAGCGCATTTCACAGTGGTTCAGCGTTTCTCCCCAGTGTATTATTATTATGTATGACCTAGGCTTACCATCATCGCCAGATATCCATGATGCAAAACGGACTCTTATTAGTCCGCCGCTCTACTACTTAGGTTCCGAGTAACACGAGAAAACACGAGTAAGAAACTGGGGGAACAAGACTGCTTTTCCTAACTCGAACGCGAGTAAAAAAGCCTGCGGTGAGACCGAGCCATCTCACGGCAAACAGAACAGCCCAAACCCAATCCAACTTTCTGCAGCCTTCGATAGCGGCGAATAAAACCCACCAACAAAGAAGCAAACACCCTTTCCGTTTCCCGCGCAAGCTAACCGCGTTTTTTCGTCTCTCAAATGCTCCCAGAGGCGCTTTTTTAAAAATTGGCACCGGGTCGAAAAAAGACTACAGGGGTATGTCTTTTGGCTAGTTTCGGGTCGAGCGTACTCCGAAACCCAAGACCTGGAGCTTTTTGCGACGGCACCACACCCCTGACCCCTTCCCCTCCACGTCCTCCTCCCAGCTGGGCATGCCGCCACATGGGCCCCCGTCCGGTGTTTCTTCTTTTTTTCGTTTCTTCCATTGCAGTTCCATAACATTGATCAAAATTCTCTTTCCTCCTTCTCTTCTCCTGGCTCGTCCTGGTGACGTCTTTCACTCTCCTTGTAAAATACCATTATTCGTGCTGTTATTACAGACCACACCCACTTCGACCGTTGTCCCACTTTACAAGTGGCCGTGTAATAGAGTGCAGGTGCTCGGCCATTCACTGTTCACGAGCTCCCTCAGTCCGTTGGCTTTCCTCTCGAGGAGAGACATACACATAAGTAACGGCTCGCCGCCTCGTGGTACCCTGTACCCTCCCGTCTCTTCCAGTTTGTTACTGGCTGCCCGCTGTCAGAATGGTCTCGTCCATCTACGCCCTCGTTGGCGCCGTGGTCGCCTATGGCGTCTACTCTTACGTCTCCGGCCTGCAGCGCAATATCGCCGAGGCCAAGAAGACCGGCCTGCCGTACATTGTAGCCCGTATGTGCCCCTGGAAGTAGTCGTCCGTTCTGCCTAGGCTGACTTGCTGTGCCAAAGCCGTGTCGCCCTTCTCCATGGCATGGCAGCTCACTCACAAACTCTGGATCCCCATCGTCAAGTGCCTGCCGAAGCCGTGGTGGGAGAACTGGCTCCCGTCAGTGCCATCCCTTTCAGCCGTCCCGGCGTCGTCTTGTGCTAACGTGAGCGCAAAAGTATCTCGATTCCGAACTCGGCCTTCGAGCTGCTCCATGAGCCCTTCGCCCGCCACGGCGAGACCTATATGGTCGTTTCGCCCTTCCAGATCCTCCTCCTGACCGACAGCGCTGAGGCGATTCACCAGATTACGCAGCAGCGCGAGAAGTTCCCCAAGCTCGTCGAGACGTACGAGATCCTCAAGCAGTTCGGCGACAACGTCCTGACCACCGAGGGCGCCGTGTGGCGCATGCACCGCAAGGTCACATCGGCCACCTTCAACGAGAAGAACGCCGCCCGCGTCTTCGGGGAGTCCATCAAGCAGGCCCAGAGCATGACGCGCAAGTGGCTCGGCCCGGACGGCGCCGGCGCGCGGACCATCGAGACCCTCGACCACGACACGATGCGCCTCGCCCTCAACATCATCAGCTACGTCGGCTTCGGCATGCCTCTGCTCTGGCCAGGGCAGTCGCTGCCCGAGGGGACCGACCCAAAGCTCACAAAGTACAGCTCGCTCGACGCTCCGCCGGGCCACACCATGAGCTTCGTCGACGCCATCGCCGAGATGCTGGAGCACATCCTCGTGTTGCTGCTCGTCCCGCGGTGGCTGCTGAAGCTGCTGCCCTTCCGGTACACGAAGCTGGCGATCGACTCGCACGACAACTACGCCCAGTACATCGACGAGCTGGTGGAGGACAAGATCGAGGACCTGCAGCATGGCAGCGACCACAGCGAAGACGCGGGCATGGACCTCATGGGCCAGCTCGTGCGGTCCAAGTACGGCAACGTCGGGGACGGGCAGGGCGGCGTCAACGGCGTGGTGGTACCGGGCAAGGGCAGGGAGTCCAAGATACCGCAGCTGTCCAAGTCGGAGATCACGGGCAACGCCTTCATCATGCTGGTGGCTGGTCACGAGACGACGGCGAACGCCATGCACTTTGGGTGTATCGAGATTGCGTGCAACCCGGCGGTGCAGCGGCAGCTGCAGCGGGATGTGGACGGCATCTTCGGCGACAGCGACCCGGCGACGTGGAACTATGACAGTACGGTCAACGCCATGCTCGCGTCGATGCTGGGAGCATGCATGAACGAGACTCTGCGGATGACGCCAGCCGTGACGGAGATCCCTAAGAAGGTCAGTCCAGAAGGCGACGGCATCCTAATGGTGGACGGCGAGAAGCACGTGCTGCCCAAGGGGGCGCACATCTCCATCGTCGGAGTGGCGGCACACCGCAACCCCCGTAACTGGCCGTCGAAGCCGAGCAAGATCACGGGGGCGCCACACGACCTCGACGACTACGTGCCGGAGCGGTGGTACCGGGCCAGCACAGACGTGAGCGGGAACGCAAACGCGGAGGTCAAGGTCGGGGATACGGAAGACTATGGCGGGTACAAGGGGTCTGACACCAGCGAGAAGATGTTCCGGCCGGTGCGAGGGTCGTACGTGCCGTTTTCGGACGGTCCGCGGTCCTGCCTCGGGCGGCGAATCGCCCAGGTAGAGATCATCGCGGCGCTGTCCGTCATCTTTCAGAAGTACAGCCTCGAGCTGGCGGTGGACGAGTGGGCGACGGACGCCGAGGTCGAGGCCATGAGCCGGGAGGAGCGGGCCAAGCTGTACAAAAAAGCGCAGGACAAGTGCCGGAAGACGCTGAGGACCGCCAGCACCATGCTGACGTTGAAGCTGCCGCACGGAACCACGGTGCCGCTGCGCATCGTGCCGAGGGGCCGGGAGAGGTTCGTCGACTTTGTGGATTTTTCCTAGATGAAAAGGGGTGGGAGGGTGTCTCCTTCGCCAAGCTGCATTATGTCAATTAATATGTCGGGAACATATGGGAATACTTCGAACATGGGGCGGGCCATGTCGGAGGCGGGCATTGCATTTCTTGGATGTAATTTGAGAAGGAAATTGATGATCCAAATGATAGAAGATCTGGGTCTCGTCTTGAAGGGTCGTGATTGGACGGAAGCGTGATGACATCGGGTTATTGACCTCGAGGAAGCTCTGGTTGGCAGGGCAGCTTTCAGATGGAAGGTGACGGCGCATCGCGTTGCGTCGTATCGAGACTCACGTGTTCGGGTGAGGTAGTCGAGAAACACGCATCATCCCGGACTTTCCCCGGATTGCTTGATGACGGGAGATCATCACCGAGTCGAGCGCAGAGGCCAGTAACTAAGCCGTTTGCTTACATGGCCTGCCTAATTCGGACAGTTCTTCCGTCCCGTTAATGGGGAATTACGGACTTTAAACAGACGGATGGCAGGCGAATCCAAGGTCAAGAGACCTACGAGACTGAAGTTTGTTGGGAGGAAATATTGTTTCTCTGAGAAGAATTCATATATAACAAGTCACAAGTACAGTTGAGTTTGTTGTGTAGTTTTCCGCAGACATGGACACAGTTGAAGAAGACTGGGGAAAGTCCCGCTTTGCTTATTCCAATGTCCTGGCCAGTGCTCCTTTCTGCTCCCGGGGAAGGTACGCACGCCGCTAATCCAGTCGCGACTTACGCCTGTAACACCGAGGTGACGTACCCGAGGCAGGTGCAGTTTACAGCGCGTTCAGCACTTGCTGCAGCAGCGGCAGCGGCAGCGGCAGGAGCGGGAACAGTGACCCGACGATAGAAGGAGCATGGACCCCGCCTGCTACTTCCCTTACTTGGTGAGGTAGGCGCCGGGTAGGTACCGTTATCGAACCCCTTCCCCCCAACTTCGAGGTCCCCCTCCTTCATCTCATGCTCATCCCACCACTATTACCCCCCGGCCCTCACCACAACAACAAGTGCGGGAAGGGAAAAAAAAAACATAAACAACGCCGTGCCCACCACCCGCGCACACTAACACTGCTACACCCTTACAACCTACTCCGTAGCTAGCCCACCTACCTTGCCGTTATCACCACCTATCCATCCATCTGCCCCTCCACTTTCCCTTGATTATCGCAACTCAAGGTTAACCTGCCCTGCATCGCTTCAAGTACCGCACACGAGAAACAATTCGTTTGAAGATCTAGAGTCGCCTGTTTTGCGCGATTCGACTCATATCGATTTCCATCTCCTTTTCCGTCATTTAACCACAAAACCATGTCGGGCGCAAACGCGTGGCTCTCGAGGCAACGCAAGAGCGACCTCGTCGAGCTTGCCGAGCTCACCGGCCTCACTGGGTACGCGAACTCCTTCCTTCCTTTCCTTCCTGTTATTCCATTCTATTCAGGTCGTCGCTCGCGTTATTTCACAAGCGTCGTTCTCTTGCCTTTTGCGCAAGCCGCACACCAGCTCGGCTCTGCCCTGCGATCGCGTCATGGCGCAACCATCGCGCAAGTCCTCGACGCGCCTCGAGCTGTCGCGGACCAGGCCCCTCACCTTCGTCATGGAACCTCCAGACTAACGACGCGCTCCTTTTAGCTACGAGAACCAGAGGAAGGTCGACTTGGAAGTCACCCTCGACGAATACCTCGCCGAGAACGCGACCAGGTTCTCGACCGAGCCGAAGCTCGTCCCCTACTACAACAGCCGTGCCAAGGCCGCTGGATCACCTGTGAAGAAGGAGGCTCCCGTCACCGAGCTCATCAAGTCGACGCGACGCAGGACCACGAGAGCCTTGGAGGAGCTCCTCCCCGAGTAAGCTTCTTACCCCTCCTCCACCGTGCACTTTGCCCGGGAAACTCACCCGCGTGCTCCCACCCCCCACCCAGACCGCGACTAACAGACGCGTCTCCCAGGCCTCAGCCCGAGACATCCTCACCCTCGCCCAGCCCGGAACCCGAGGCGTTATCTACTGCCCTCGCCACGCGTACTCCTGCCCGCAACCTGAATCTGGCCAGTCGCATCCCCTTGCCCGCAACCCCCGCAGACGTCGCCGACGCTGTCGACCGTCACACCGTTGCCATTCGTGAGCGCGCCTCCGAGCTCTACGACCAGTCCGGCATCCAGGAGAGCACCCAGGCCGTGCGCTCGTCCTTGTCCACCGTCACCTCCATCCTCTTCACGGTCGCCGCCTTCGAGGCCTGGAACCTGCGCGCCGAGGTGCTGCCCCTGCGCTATGCCTTCACCATCCCCGCAATTCCCGCCCTGGGCACCAACTTCTACCCTGTTTACGTCCCCGACGCGTTCCTGTTCGTTACGTCGTCCTTCTGGTCGCCCGTCACCCTCTGGACCCTCACCTCCGTCCTCATCCCCTCTTTCTTCGGGTACTTCTACAACCTGAGCGCGGCGAGCCACCCCCAGGGGCGAGGCCGCACCAAGGGCGCTACTGTGGAGTACAACGTCGACCCTCTGGTGTTCAGCATCGTCAAGGCGCTCATTTCCTTCGTCGTCTACGGCCAAAAGGTCACCTTTGGCGGCTGGATCAACGAGAACTCCGTCGACCGCATCAACGGCGCCCTCTACGGCGAGTGGAAGGGCATCCTAACCGGTGCCGCTATCACCGGTCTGGTGAGCCTCTATGACGCCATCCTGAAGAAATGAGAGGCTCGCGAGTCCTAGGGTGCCAGTTTTGGACAGGTGTCAACTTGACTAAGTTCCGAGGTCGCAAATCGAAATTAGAGTTTCAAGAGCTCCATGGCGGACGCCGGCCGGAAAACCAACCGGCGGGCTTGCTGAAAGCAGGCGCATGCGTCTTTTTTTCCATAATTTTTCTACATGTCACTTGAGGGCGGCGTTTTGGGCGTTTTATCGGCGTCACGCGTGGCTCTCCGGCTGATACCTCTGTTCATTTTTAGGACTTGAACGGCGGCGAGCTTCGGAACCGCCCTGCAAGCCCAGGGCTTGTAGAACCGAGGCTTGCCGTACTGATTTCTCCATCACTGTTGTCATTATTATATATGGGACGGGCCGGTGTAGGTTTCATCTGCGTGATGTTTGTAGGCCTTGCACTTGAATCAGTTGTACTTTCCTTATCGACTGTAGCCCTGTGGTGGGACGCGTGGCTGAGCAGAGTTGCGATCCCTTTGGCCAAAGGTCTTTTCTGGGGGAAAAGGAGGGCTCTGGTACTGGCTCTCGGCGCCGTGAAGTAGAGTGTCACGAGAGATGACGGGAATATATCGTCTTTCAGAGTTGAACGCCGGAAACTGCTAGTCATACTACTGCAACGTACCCTGTCGTTGTCCATACGTGGGAAAGTCACGCGAGGAAGGTCGATTAAGGCCGGGCCTCTCTCTTCGAACACCTTTCCGGTGGACGAGACTGAGAGATGGCTCCCAAGCTGCGCAGAGTTCATTCGAAATACAGCACGCAAGTGAAACGAGTTATGAACCCTTGCCGGTTTAGAACGACACTCCGCCGAACATATAAGAACCGTTGAGGAGGACTAAAGCTGAACTAGAACTCTAGACCGCCATCCTCGGGCCTCCTTTCAAAGTTGTGCAGTGACTGAGGACACGGTAGCTGAAGAGCCTTTGGCTGGACGGACAAGCCTGGTCTCTAAATGCAGACAGTGGAAGCCAGTCACACGGCGCAACCTCTCTCCAGGCTCGTCGTCCGGCGTTTCTGGCGGCCGGTGCCGTCCTTGAGGTATCGTCCCGGCTCCGGTCTCAGGAAAGGCCATTGGACAAACGGGGGCGGCAGGGAGTTGATGCTGTGGCTAGCATTTTGACCGAGAACCAATTCCAGGCCAGGAGGTGGCAGGTATTTCCGCACGATTGCCGACTTGTGGCGCGGCCCCGGGTGATTCCTCCGTGGTTGTTGATGCCGGTGTCCGGTCACCATTGCGAGTATTGATTTTATTGGGGTACCTCGATGTCTTCCTTTTTTGCTGCGAGAATTCTTCTGTAGAGATTGATAGGCTCACGAAGCTGGCAAGTAAACTGTAAATTTCCGGCTTTCACTCATTCAGCGTGTATTACGCCTCCTAGAAATCAGTATTGATAAGGTCTTTCCCCGCGTACCTCCCAATGGTTCGTCAATCAGGCTTGACATTCAGCTCTGTTTTCACACGTGATGAATTGTGGGTGTCTTCAATGACGCGAACGATTCACCTTTCCCCTTTGTCGAGGCTGTAGGCCTCTCTCATCTGGAGTAAATACTTGCGAGCCGCTGGACGCCGGAGACGCTGGGTGATGGCTTCTTCGGCCCAAAGCCCGCGAGGCACGAGACTTGTTGCTATGGGAACTGGATTAGACCCTCGACGTCAGAAATATCACGTTGGCCAGGCGCGAAAAGCGGAAATCGCGGACACCAGCCTGGAACTTCAGTTGCTGTTGCCCGACGAACACGTCCTATGCTCTCAATAAAACCCCTGAGAGACGGACTCCTGCTTATTCCGCGCGTTTATTCCGCCAGTAGTCTTTCCTCGCGAGTACTACGATGGAGATGCCTGCTTTTAAAGCTCGAGGTAGGTGAGTTCAGGGCCACGCCGTGGTGATGCCACGGTTTCCTACGGTCCCCTCGACCACGATGGCGGCGATGACGTTCCCTGGGCTGGCGGAGATGTGATTGTTCGACTTACTGATGTGAATATCCGTCCTTCGGCGGACCCAACAGTCAGCGGTTCCGAGATGGCTGGGAAAGGGGGCGAAACTGGTGACTCGACACTACTTCGACTGTAACTGTGACGAAACATCTGCGTTGAGCCGTCTTGAGTTACGATGCGTGCGACGTAGCTCCGGAGACACCTTCCAAGAGTATTGACGTCACCAACCGCAAGCGAAGACCGAGATAGAGGCACAAGTTGAAGACTGCCTGCCGTACACGAGACCAGGAACTTTCCTTTACAGTGATGCCTCAAAAGGACAATGGAAAGGAATACTTGAAATCGGTCATGCATATATAACTGATGTATTCTCAACATTCGAGATTTGGAGCACCAAGACGCAACGCAACATCCATCGCGGTGATGAGTTGATGTCGAGTTAGACCTGAACAGGGTACGCTGCGGAATTCTCATCCTTCCGATTCCCACGAACGCTCGAAGTTATCTTAGAAAACGAAGTATTGCAAAGCGTGAGAATACGCCAAAGCCAGCGATGACGGACAAGGGAATTGACCGTTCTCGACACCGGAAGAGAGTAAGAAAGGAAGAGCAACACAATGCGATTCTTCACGAAAACCTCGCACTCAAAGGCACTTGTTTAAGCCGAGCCAAGCGCTGCAGCCCTGGCTCTCAAAGGTCACGCCCAGATTCTGCGTGAGCTGCATTTTATATTGTCTTGCTCCAAACCCACCCAATCATCGAAGGTACTATTAGTGATGTTATACTTCGAGCGCACCGAGGCAACCCCGACAGAACGATATCAAGACCATCTATCCGACGTCCGGACAAAGGGCGAACGGCGACTGATGAGCCTCGGTACGAGTACCAAGTACTCAAGGGCCTTCCGTCTTCGAGCTGGAGATGAACAAAGAACTCGCATCGTTCGCGCATTGGTCCCTTCTCAAAGCGAAACATCCCGCTCCCCACCGGTAGGGCTCCGCAATCTACCTGTGTCAGCACTACGTCATAGCCCAGGACCCTCACCGCTTCTCCACTTGGCGCAGAAGATTCGCAAAAGTCTCAGGCAGATATGAATGAAATGATGATGCTGAACGGAATAGATTACGCTCGATATTGTATGTTCTATAGCAGTGTATGCTCTCGTTGAATTCGTTTCAGCGTGCCGCTGTGCAGCCGTTCGTCCCATGTTCACATAGCCTCTTGAAAATCCTCCAGCGGCCAATTGAAGCTCTCGACAGCTCAATGCAACCAACCAACCCGGGAAGCTTAAGCCTCTGCAAAGTAAAAACGCCTTCCCCGTTCAAATGTACAATTCTTTTCTGTGAAACTCTTTGGCTCGACTCATGGCCATCTCTTGTGGCCGCTCTATCATACAGAATGTGATGCTCAGCAAACAATGATCAAATTCAACTCTCACTTGGGAGAGGGGGAACGCCGCGCGCTGTGGCGGCCGCAACGATGGGGGTGCTTCGGCGACTTGATCGAGCAGTGGTCGGCTGCGTCTTCGGGCGCGCGACGACCGTACTTCTTGGTGACCTCGCAGTACTCCCTGTCGGGGCCCATCCACTCGCGAAGGTGGCGGTAAAGCTGGCATCGATAATGGCCGCATTTGCGGCAGTAGACCTGACCCTTGAGGCGCAGGCCCTCGAGGTGCTTCTGGTCGTGCTCCTGAGTCTCGGCGTCATCTGAAGCGGCCGAAGTGCTAGACTCGTTGGTCTTTACGCGGCGGCTGGCTAGGTAGAAAGCCCACTCCAGGTCATTCGGACCGGTGCGGTGAGACGACAGCGGGACGGCGCCGTGCCTGTGGCGGTGGATATCGTAAAAGTGACTGTTGGTCAGGCCCAAGCAGGCACTGTCGATGGGGTCGAGGTAGTCGAAGATGGTCCAGTGCAACTCCACGGGGAGATCGAAGATGTCCATACGGGCCGAGGGGCGGTGGGTGCGTGGTGGCGGCTCGTAGTCCATGACCGAGTACGAGCGGCGCGGAGGCGGCAGAGGGGGCCGGCGATGGCTCTGAGGGGGATGAGACGCATCCTTCATTTCCGTGGCCGGAAATTCGCCTTGCTCAGGAACGGGCGAGATGGCGGTAGACTGCCTCTCCGCGTTCTGAGGAGCAAGCGGGGCAGGATAAGGGGATGCGTTGGGCGCAGGGCTGTTCTGAGAGGAGGCCACGGGCGAGTCCGTGATGGACCAGCCGCGACGAGGAGTGCGCCAGCCGCCGCGCTTCTTGTTAAGCTCGTCTTTGATGGCCTGGTGTTGACTCATCTCCTTGAGCATAGCATGACGCTCTTCACGGCTCATCATCTTGTCCTCCTGGTTGGAGGCGATGCTGCTAGCAAGGAGCATGCGAGCCAGAGAGGCGACATTGTCGGCGTGGTCCTGAGCGTGGGAGGCAGCGCCATTTTGGGCGAGACCTGGGGAAAGGACCTCGACCATCGTGAAGGGGCCTTTGTCTGTCGGCGGTAGGTGAATTGGGGAGTCGCCGACGGCCCGGGCTGGGCACTTATTCGACGATGGATGGGATGGTGGTGTGTGAGGGGTTGACGGCGACCAACTGCGCTGAACGCCGAGTGTCTCGTGACGAAGGAGGAGATTGTTCCCAAGGCTCGGATGAAATCACCGAGGCGGCGAGGGGAAGGGTGTGCGTGGTCGTCGGGTAAAAGCGAAGGTTCGTGGGAATTGTGTTATTCTGCTCGGGCTGAAGGGGGGCCAATGTTCTCGGGCTCCCTGCGTGCTGGTCGAGTGTTTCGATTCAGGTGATGTCGATGTTATGGCTGGGGGGACCGATGTCGTATAGAGTTGTTCTTGGTACTGTTGTATGCCTCAATAGCAAGTTCATGAGGCGAAGGTAGGGACCGTTGGGTACGGAGCCTCGAGGGGAGTTTGGATACTTAAAGGTACGTCAAAGGCGAGGTGACAGGACCCTGGAAGCGGCAGTCTTGGGTGCTGATCAGTTGTGTTCTTTTAAGAAAAAAAAGAAGACAGGGCCACCAGGCGAGAAAAGGGTGTGTGTGCGCGTGTGTGGTAGGTGGTGTGATGGAGGACAGACTGGGCTGGCCGGGGACCGGGACGAGCGGTTTTCGGTCGTCCAGACTCTAGGTTGACCGAGCAGGTCACAGGTACAAAGCTGGAACCACCAGGTCCAGCTAGTCAGAGGGCAGCACTGCGAGATGGTAGGCTAGATTAGCGGTGGGTATTTGGGGGTCCAGAGTGGCACTGGGACCGCTGAACAACGCTCGCACTACGCCATAGTTGCCAAGAACAGCAGCAGAGCGGTTCTTCGGGTCCAGCGCCTCCCAGGTGCCTCCCAGGTGCCTCCCAGGTGCCTCCCCTGATAAGCTAGCGTCTAGCGCGAGGCTCGACTGCTATTGCTGGATCTTCTCGCTGAGTTGGCGCTAGGTCTTCCCGGCCAGTGGCCACCGCTCTCACCTTTCCAAGTTCCTCCTTGGTCCCTTCATCTCTTGTTTTTTGCATTTTCTCTTGCAGCGCTGTCCCATCGGCCGAAGGGACCTACGTGGACATGGCAGAAACAAATATGGAGAAAATTCGGTCATTCGCATCCCCGCGCGAATCATGAAATCTGCATCAACGCGGTGGCCAATGACATATCCAGAAATAATCTCGAACATCCTCGCGGAAACACTGGGGAAAGATTAAGAAAAAACGGAGATGGCTGACGCCGGATGCTCCAGCTCTGTGACGGTCGAGGAGCCACAAGAGCCACTCGCACTGCTGCGAAAGGGTCTTTGACGTGCCTGCATCCAGGCCCGGACGTTCTCCAGAAGTAGCGGTACTTGCACGGCTACTTTCGTCATAAGGAACGGCATCTCGGGTTGGGAGGTGAGCTAAGGTACCTGTAGACTGTAGCGCGGTCAGTCACTGACGGAAGACGGAGTGGTGGGTGTAGGCCATCTCCGCTTCGCAGACGGGCGAGAATCATCAGATCCGAGGACAACCCTCGGCGGCTCGGAAAGCGAGAGACGCGACTATCTCATCAGTCTCAACACACACACACACACCTCATCTCGCGCGACGGACAACGACGCAAGCCACTGCTGTACGTCGACGAATCGACGCTGTCAAACCCCATCATTACGACCCCTCCATCACCCCTCGTTTTCCCCTCCCGAACCAGTACTGCTTCTTCCGCTCGGTCAAGCAGCGCGGGCGGCGTGGGATACGCACATCGACAGGGGCATCTTTGTTGGGCTTGTGTCGGTTGGCGTGCTTTGATAGGTCTTGTCCGGCTCCTCGCGGTTCTGGAACTGACCAGACGTTGATGGCATGCAGCCCTCCATTGCATGGAAACAGAACCGCGAGCTATGGAAATGGGAAGCATCAAGAGCTATCCAACCCGCACCAGCCTTTTGACGGCCCGCAGCATTTCGACCGATGCCCAGCCATCGGCGAGAGTCTAACTGCTTCGTTGGGGAGTAGTTGATATTCTGTCGCCTTCTGTTCGTCCATCCTCTGCAACCCTAGCAGGGATGCGGCAGTCTTCTCTTCACCCGGTTGGTGCCCTCAACTGAACGCTGAACTGATCTGATCCTGCTGTCATCGAGCCCAACGCAGCCTTAACTTTCAAGGCACAGGCTGACACGGCCATCAGTCGAGGATGATGACCGTCGCAGCCCATCAAGACATGATCACAAACCCGGCCAAGAACTTCCGGACCAACCTGCACTCCAACGTCTGCTGCAGGACGGGTAGGCAAAGACAGGGTCTCACCGAGGGGGCGCGGAACATGGTCCCATGACCACTGATAACAGGCCGGCAACGCTGTTGTCGTTGCACGGCACTCGTAGCTATCAGACCAGGACAACCGCCCCGTGGGTTTATGATGAGTCGAGAGCCCGACGGCAGAAACGAATCAACGAGCAAGGCCACGGAACCATGGCACTGCCTCTGGCGGAAGGATCGACCATCGTCATGCTCTGCGGTGTAGCGTACTAATATGATGCACTGCTTGCTGTACACTGCATCTGCAGCGTCCGCAGATGCGGGGGGCCAAAGAAGCGGTGGCAACTCCCCTTTCTCTGTGTTTCCGGCGGTGACCTATCGCCGTCCAACGGATTCTCCAGTCTGCCCCAATTGCCGCTGTGGAAAATGCAACATGTCACTCAATTGAGGCATCTGTCTCGCCCACATTAGGGAGCTCGGATGGGGAATACTACTCACGATGGGGCCCCGCGGCACGTCAGCGCCTGCAGAGAGGGTCTCTGATCTTCTACCCCACGAGCTACGACCAACGGCAAAATGCTCCCCAGACTCAGAGAGCTCTGCCGACTACGCCTGACCTGGCCTGGAGAAGGGGCCACGAACTGACGAACGAACCTCTGCCCTGGACTAAATCCAAAATCCGGCCACGAGGGCCAGGTGGTCGAAACGCCACATGTTTCGCTGATCTGATCTGGCGCATCCCTCCATCCCAGACCATCTTTTTTTTTCTTAGTCTCTCCCGCCCGTCGGCGCACACCGATCAGGCCAGCCGCTGGAGGAGGTGGTGAGTAAGTCGGTCGTGTGCTACGCTGTGATCTGATCTCCCTCCCATTCGCCGCTCCTTTCCGGTTCCAGCAGCCCGCGAGAAGTTCGGCATCATAGCTGGACGCCACGCCGCGCTCCTACGTATCGACTGCAGGGGAAGATCTCCCAGTGGCTCTAGGCACTAGGTACATGGTCCAAATCCCCTTCTCTTCGGGGAAAAGCGAGCCGTAACTTTTCGTCCTCTGAGTCGAGCTTCAAGGCCTTTCTCTCATCCCTCTTTTACTCCAACCCTTTCGATGGTCGGTGCGCGTCGTGCTCTCCGAAGAGGGTGTGATGAACGGCATCGGGACCGGTACCGGCGCCGGCACCGGAGACGCTGCTTCCTCATGGCTCTCAGAACATGCCGCAAGTAAGATCGTTCTAGGCCCCCTTGTCTATCTTCACTCTCATCTCTGGTGTTGTTCTGTTCACATACTCTCCCGTCGTCCAACTACGAGAAGGTTGGCGTCCGTAGACTTGTACCTAACACGCCTATGACGACGTTCCATCACACATTAGGCCTGCGGTTGGTTGCCCGAGTTGCCCCCCTCTCGACGCCTCCGCCCGTTCGGTAGCACCGTCGTGGCGGTGGCGGTGGCAGCTAGTCGAAGCTTTTCGCACCGGCGGCGCGTTCTCGCCAGCTAGTCCGATTGGCAAAAGGGGGAGCATCGAGAGCTGCCAGATGAGATATATACATGCACGATGCACACAAATCGCACACTGACCGCCGGCCACCGACATCATGTGCTGTAGATCGCTAGGGTCCTCCTACCTTCTAATACAAGGTGCCTACTCAACCACTCTCTTGCCTCATCACTTCTGTAGACATGTCATGCAGCTTTGTGGTGTGTTTTCTGGGGACCTCGTTCGCCGCAACGGCAGGCGGGGTGGAAGTTCCATCATACCGCCACCTCCGGATTTCGTGGTCTCGTGATGCGAAATGCTCCGATGAACGTCCAGTATTCTTTCCCCGAAACTCAGAGCCGGCCATGTCTCAGCGGCATACCCTCCTGGCGAAAGCCCGCCACGTGAGCTGTCACCCACCGATGCCACCTGATCTGGGGGGAAGTTCGATATTGGCGTGTGGGAGATCTTATTGCTTTATGACTTATAGCTTAAAGTCCGAATTAGGGGGGATGTCGATGCATGAACGATGACATTCCCGTTGACCACCCGTGCAGGGATGGCACACCGAGATTAGAGTCACGCTCGTAATGCAACCATCAGAGACAACAAAACAAACAAACAAATAATGCATCCAATACCAATAATTCGATGATTCGGTCTTTGCATGATTTAATATAGTATTTCCTTTGCTTGTGCCATCAAAACTCCAGCTGTTGGGATCACAACAGCGCAATGCGATAGACAGTACAGAGTTACCCTCCCCGTTCGCCGCAGATAGTCCGACTCGCTTTTTTCCCAAGTGAAACCTGACACCAGGGCGTTTCCACCATCGTGGCGGGTTACGCCTCTCAGTGTTTGCTCCAAAAATTCTCACCCAATGGGTAATTAAGCCCGTTGCTGGGCGGTACCTCTTACACTCATGCTCTTCATGGCAGGAAGCTCTGGAAGACCAGAGACGCTTGGTTGACGGATGATCGTCCCGGTTGATAGCTGCTCATTCGGTCGACAGATGCTCGTTTAGCTGTCACAGGGTCGCCATCAAGTCATGGAGTTCGGGTGAGCGCCTTGACTTGATGCTCACCCCGCCATCGCTGCTTGAGCTGTCTCCGTGAATGCCAGCGGTCGACTCTGACATCTCTGTCGCTTGCTCCGGGGCATCAGCCATCTTAGGCGAGCTCGTCTGGCCTCGCGACGCCGGGCTCTAGATGGCGACCCAGATGAGCATGATGACGACGTCCATGCCCTTGCCCTCGCCGCCGTCGTACTTGTAGCTCCACATGCCGTCCTTCTTCTCGTCCCAGAAGGCGCCCGTGGCGCTGTGCATGCCGCGGCGGCCGACGTGGGGCTTGCCGTCCGTGCCGGTGGTCGAGCTCTCGGTGCTGGTGGAGATGTGAGGCTCCTCGGAGGAGGCTGCGGTGCCCTTGGACTTGTTCAGGGAGGAGGTGGGCACGAGGTGCTGGACGATGGTCGAGTTGCAGGCGAACTTGTAGCTGGGGGCGGAGCCGCCCTGGGGGGTCGACTCGGAGATGACGGCCTTCAGGACCGAGGACTGGAGGGACGTTGTCAGCGTGCTGCGGCCATCACGGGGGCTGCGGGAGACGTACGATGATCTGGGCGTTCCACTGCTCAGTCTGGGCATGGTCGTAGAATTCGGCAGAGCCGATGGCAGATTGGCAGGCCTAGAAAATTAAAAGATATTGTCAGTCGCTGTTGTTACTGTTTACATTGGGAGGTCATTGCGTTGCCGACTTACATCGGTGGCAATCTGCTTAAGGCGGTTGAAAGCAACAGGCTGCAGTAAAGGAGTCAGCCAATCTGTCCAGAACCGCCAATTGCATCGGGATAGATCGGCGTACGGGGGTGGCAGGGCCGTTGGTCGCGGGAGCAGACATTTTGGAGGTAATTCCTTTGTTGTTCGGGGGAACCGTGAATGGAGAGATGCAATTGTTTCGTAAGTCGTCAACTCGTGATGTTGGATATCAGTGGTTTGTTGTTTGCTCCTATCCACAAAAAGCTAGCGGTATTAGCGTGTTGGGGGCGGAATCCGCGTCGCAACGGGAGGTGCGCGGGGCAACGGGGTCACGTGGGAGGTGCGACACGCCACACGTTGAGCGCCACACGTTGGAAAGAAAAATGGGGACCCGGCCCCGGGCCCGGGGGCGTCGCCCCCACCGGATGCCGAGGTCGACCTGAGTGGTTCAATGGAGGGAACCACATGGTTAGTCACCATGCAGAAACCGGAGTCCGCCTCCTGGCTGTGGCTTCACCAATCAACGGTTTGGACTATTGCACGTGTGTTTGCTTGCTGCAGCTCAACTGCAGGAACTGTGGCGATGGGCGCAGAGCTCCAGCAAAAAAATTACGGAAACCTTCCTAGCTTGAAGAATTCTCTTTAGCTTCTTTGTTGTATAGGTACAGCCCAGTTATGCCCGTACACTATGGGTATCTGAGGGTTGTCGGAGGTATCAGAATACATCTGAACAGGTTCTCATAGGAGACGCAGCCGTGGAAAGAGGACTCTTTTCGAGCTCAACTTCAGGTTGCAGCAAGTTCAAGGGATGTAAACTACAGTTGCCTCGAGGGAAGAGACAACCCACAGCAAGAGCGGACTCTCTGAAAGATGTTAAACCTGAAGAAGCAAGGCTGACGACAGGGGACCGCGGGGAGGGGCCGTTGTGCAGTGGTATCGAACAAGCTTTCGAGCGGGTTCTTGCTCGGCTAAGGTTACAGGTTTCTCTCTTTTTCATCCTCTCTCGTCCACTGCAATCTTGTCGACAGACAAAACCAGTTCTAGATTCTATTCCAATTGTTCAGACGAAAGACACAGGCAGTCAATTGACACGTTTTTGCCCCCCTTCAACACCATACCATCAGAGTTTAGAACCCCGTTCTCAGAAAAGCCGTTGCTATCCAAACACCCGTGCGACCAAAGAGTCCGAGCTCTCGAACGACGCTAAGCCCGCCCGCCTCGCAAAACGGTCGAGCAGAGCCACAATAAACCTCACCTCTCGTCCGTTGCACGACATCACCCACCGATAGACTCCCCCCGACGAAGAGACGACGAAGTTCAATCGCCCAAGATGTCTAGCCAGCCTCTCCTTCAGACCGCGCCGGGTACGTCCACCTCCCCAGCCCTCAACACCACCGCGACGGCAGCAATACCTGCGATGCGGCACCAGCAGCAGCCCCAACAACAAACTTCCCCCTCCTAAACAAACGTTTCACGAGAACTAACCACCGTCTCCTCCAGGCAAGCGCATCGCCCTCCCCACGCGCGTCGAGCCCAAGGTCTTCTTCGCCAACGAGCGCACCTTCCTCTCCTGGCTCAACTTCACCGTCATCCTCGGCGCCCTCGCCATCGGCATGCTCAACTTCGGCGACCGGCCCGCCTTCATCAGCGCCTTCCTCTTCACCGGAGTGGCCATGCTGACGCTGCTGTACGCCCTCGTCACGTACCACTGGCGCGCCAAGTCGATCCGCGTCCGCGGCCAGGCCGGCTTCGACGACCGCTTCGGCCCCACCTTCCTGGCCATCATCCTGATGCTGGCCGTCGTCGTCAACTTCGTCCTGCGGATAACGTACTCCTCCAAGGAGGGGAAGCACTGAAGCCGGAGGGGTGTGTCAGATCGAAGCGGCGGCCGGCCAGCGGGCCGGGTGCAGTTTTAGGGGGGGAATAAGGAGATGGGAGAGTAAGGGGGATGCGCGGCTTTGTGGAGCCGTGCAGGTGGGAGTAGTGTTGTGAATACTGGGAAGGGACGAAGGACTGTTTCGAAGAGTGCTTGTTTGCTGTGCAAACTGTCAGTATTGCTAGGAGCAAAGCGCGGAGGAGGACGTCGATTTCCATCCTGGCGGACTGGAAAAGTGTATGCATCGTGACCACGGAGTACCGGCACTCGGAAAGCTTGCATCAGTCCGTTATCAAAGACTGCGTAATTATGTACAGGTAGCGAACCCATTCTTACTGTATCAGCTGTCTGTCTCCCTCTTCAACCGGGTATCAAAACCTTCCGCGAGTTCCCTTTTTTGGGTGTCCGCCCTGCCCGCCCAACGCCCTTGAATGCAAATGCTTTTTTGTGTATGCCTCCCAGTAACTAATCCGTAGCCTGTATGTGATCCTGGCCGTCTTCGTGAAATCTCGACTCGGTCTTCTCCGTGAAATCTCGACCGGACCCGCCTCTGGCCGTATTCTTCATTGTCAACCCATCCAAATCATGCTCCAGCGGCCGGCGGAGCTCCCGACGGCCCGTTGGTTTGAACGGTCACGCCCTCCTTGACCTTGAGCTCCGGCACGGGCGTGAGCGAGAGGAAGATGCTGAGCGACATCGTCGCGCGCTTCGCCGGCTGTGGCGTGATGGCCTTCTCGAATCGGCTTTCCATGACCTCGAAATCGTCCTCGTCCTCGTCGGAGCCCTCTCCTCTCGAGCCTCCCAGCATCGTCTCCTCCACCACGTCCGCCTTGGGCGGCAGCTCGTACATCTTGTTGTACTGGTACCATCGACCAGCCCCGCCTTCCTCATCCTCGGCGACGATGCGCTTCACCTGCTCCGCGATGGTGATCATCTTGCCGACCTCGGAGGGCCTCGCGTAGAGCAGCAAGACCCGCGGCCTCGAGTCGCCGTTGTCCTTGCGCAGGTGTTGTAGCAGCCAGCTCACGCGCTTCTGGATCTTGGTCGAGGAGATGGTGAAGGCGGGGAGGACGTCGTACTTCGTCCTCAGCTCGGCGAGGAGTGCCTCGTGGGACGGCGGCAGCGGGGTTGTCGGGCCGGCCTTCGGGCCTGCGGGGGAGACTCTGCTCTTCTTCGTCGCGTCTTGAGGCTCGATCATGATGGGCGACTTCCTCTTCTTGCTCATGTTGCTGCCGCCTCCGTTGTTCGCGGCGCTATCTCTTGCCGCGGCCTGCATCGTCGGCGGCGGCATGGCACGGAGCCGCGCGGTCTCGATGGCTCGGTGTATCTGGTAGCGCGGGGCTCGGGGCGGCGTCAGGGGTTTGGAGGATGACAGGTTCGGGGCGGGTGATTTCTGCAGACGACACAAAATGTGCGGCGGGATGGAAATCTGGAACTCTCCGAAATCTTATCGGATAAGAAGCTTGGACCACGACACCGTTCGGAGCCGACGGCCGGTACTGATTGGCGGCCTAAGCCTGCATCAGCATGACACTCGGCCGAAACCAGCCTGAACTTTCGAGAGATCGGTGTGTGCTGTCCGAGAGTCGCTTTCTACGTAATAGCTAGTCGTATGCATTAAGGGTCTGTTGTCTCACTGTTTCTGGCCCCGATATCGACTCATTACGATCAATGAAGTCGTAATACGTACTTCATCCCAATCTCAAATCCCACATCAACCTCGTGACCCTTCACGTGACGTCAAATGGCAGATTGGTGCCCCGGTCGAACACGAGCTCCCGCCCTGGTCGCCGGACTTGTCCTAGCGTCCCGCGGAAGCAGGAAGACCCCACCTGGTCAAGCAAACACTGGGCGTGCGCATTGGGCCGTGGCTTTTCGGCTTCGCATGGGATGGTGGCCTGTGCGGTCGCGCGACTCATCTTCGAATGCGCCATTGTTTTGATTCGCGGGGTGCTTGCGCCGGCGTTGCTGTTTGCAGCCCGAAGAAACCGACACCGAGCCGATATCGAAATGCCGACAATGGGCGCTCTGTCCCGGGATGGGCAGCCGACATTTACCATGAGGTCGCGGGGCGCAAAAAAATGGGTGTCGTCGGCCCTGAATCATGGACAGGCGCGACCTCGTCATCGAGCAGATTCGAGGAGGGTCTATGGCGGCTCTGTCCCCCGAGATTTCCTGGCTTCCGAGATGCAGCATGCTGGCTGGCCGGACGCCGAGCTGCGTGCTCGCCCAGAGGGCGCCATTCGACCCTGGGATGAGGCCTGTTGGCATTTCGATGGTGCTGCGACAGGCAGGGATGCGCATGAATAGGAGAATACTTGGGTCGCTACGACATTGGCCGGCGTGCCGGGGCGACTGGGTGGTGTTTGCGCTGACGGTCGCAGCGTGCCGTTGGGAGCGGATTGGCTGGTTTTCATCTGGTAGGCGACCACCACTTGGATGGGACCTTCGGGATGCGTTGTACCTCACTAGCAATCTTCAGGTCTGAAACCAGAAAGGGTAAAAGGCAAAGCTGGGCACGTCGGGTGGCGTGGCGCACTTCAAGCGGCCATCCATGTCCTCCTTCCTGCATGTCGCACCCACCACCCAGTCCAAGGTCGCAAGGCCTCCCGAAGGGCTGCGAGCTGCGAGGCCTCTGCGGTTTGGAACGGACTTGATAGTGTTTGATGTCGCACGACGGGGACCCGGAGGCGAGGCGAAGAGGAAAGAAGGTCGACAGAGAAGGCGAATGGAAGAGCGGAAGAAGCATGCTGGTGCATGGCTTTCCCTTGCTTTGAATAAGGGTCCAGCTTTCATGTCATCCCACGTCTGGCGGTGACTTCAAAGTCGGTCTGCCTGTGGAAAAACTCACTCTTTTTCATGGGTCTTCGAACGAAATCGGGTCTGCCGTGGACACTAGGCGCATCTTCAGCCCAGCCGGAATGGCAAACCATCCACCCAGACGAATGAGACGTCGTGCTGGCGAGGCGGGACGTGGAGACGAGAGACCGCGTGCGAGGCGGTGGGCGTAACAACAAATAAGAGCGGTGTTGTTGTTGGTGTTTGCATTCGTCAGAGTGCGCGCGGCGGGAAAGGACCTCCGGGTCTCCATCCACCATTCGCTATACGGGATACCTAGGAAATGCGCCAGCCAGCGTCGCGTTTCTTGGGGCAAAAGGCTAACAAACAACACAGACCAGACGGGATTGAGCATTTTGGGCGTGGTTCTGGCTCGTGAAGCCGTGCCCAGGCCGCACTGGCATCGTGTTGCGCCTACAGCAGTCGCAAAGTACCTAACATTTGCTAGCAATGGCAGTCAAGCGCAAAGTCGCTTTAGCGTTGGAGTCTCACTCGAGGCCCCGCCTTTGGTGGACCTGGATGAGGCAATCGGTTCCATTCCCACGCCTCTAGGTAAGGTAAGGTACCTGCCTCACCCCCCGAGGTACCATGCGACAGCTGTGAGGTACTTACCATTTGTAGCAGGCCTGGCCCGACACACACCAGAGCTTACCAGCGTTATGTCGTTAGTCAGGTCTGGTTTGATAAGACACTCGTTGAAACCTGTGCAAACAAAACATCTTATACTAGGTATAGTAGATCGACAGTGAGGCCTGCTGTTTCCTGTGGACGACGACGATGACAACGACGACGAGAAGAGGGTTGCTTCATTTAGTACTATCCTTCTCTTCCGATCCGTCCTCTTCGTGTCTCCCTTTCCCTTCCTAGTCTCTTCCTCACTCCCGTCCTCCGATGATCGCGAAATAGGGTGATCCCTTTTAATACGCCTCCACAGCAGCTGTACGAGTCTCCATTCTATTTTCGGGGGAGGCGATAAAACACGCAGTGCAGCGACCAGAGAGACCCGGCCTCAGCAACAAGTCGCAACAGACCGGTTCCCCCCGGCCGTCTCATCGTGTACCCATCAGACAATCGAGGGGGACAGCGTGCGTCCCATCTCGACACCACCACCACTACCACACCCACGCACCACGGTGCAGCGAGGCAGCAGGACGACCCTTCAGCAGGATTTCCTGGCTCAGTGCGCTGCCGCTGTCGCTGACTCTTCCGTCGTGCATCCGCATCCTCGGCCTCGCCCCAGCGGCATATACACTTTTACACTTTTTTTTTTTTTTGCGCCTGCCCGAGACACCTCACGTCAAACCCCTTCAGAAAGGAACTGACTCTTATTCTTTTTCTTCTGCTTCTGCTTCTGCTTCTACTTCTGCTTCCACTTCCATAGCCGTGTCGACAACGGGCGTGCCTTCTCACACTTTTGCTTCCTGCAGCTCCTGCTCCTGCTCCTTCTCGTTCTCCTACTCGTATTGGTCGGGGTCGCTCCTGCCTCCTGCCTCGTCTCCCTGGCGTCCTTTCCGACCTCAGTGTCGCCGTCGTGTTCCCCACCCCTGCCTCTGGCTCCTTCCTCCAGCGTCCCCCCGCCCCTCCCTAGGTCCCGGTCTCGCCTTCCACACTTTCCCTGGCAGCGGCGTCGGTGTCTGTCTCTCTGGGTCAGACCCAAACAAGCGCAATCACAACAAGCCAATCAGGGTCGACGCTCGGAGCACAATCCTGACCCACACCATCCACATCTCACACCCCCTTGCTTCCATTTCACAAATTGCCTTTTCCTAGTCAGTCGGTCCCTCGCATCGTCATCAGCGCCACAAGGAAGCACAACTTCCAACAGCAAGAGCGGCTCAGGCACCCACCCACGATTGTTATCCGTTTTGTCGCTCATCATTATCAATACCATTCACTACAGAAGCTAGGTACACACACCTCTACCTATACTACCTACCAAGCTACCTAAGGTACCTATCTCCGGTACCTGTGAGGAAACCTACACTTTGCTACGCGTCCACTAGGAGGCATCCGTTCAAGCCAAGGCCAAGGAAGCAGGTGCCACCCACAGCGCAAAGCCGGCACAGAAGGCACACTGACACTGGACTGGACACGCTCTCTCTGTCTTCCCTTCCTCCTCAACCCGCTCCACAAGTCTCACTGCGCCCGTCCCCATTCCCACTTTCCTCCCCCCCCATCCACGTCCCCCATCCTTCGTCGTCTTGCTGAGCTCTGCGTGGGCTCTACCTGCTGTTTGGGTAATGTGCATGAGGTACCGCTGCCTCCCGCCTCCATCACTGCAACTGCCACGGCCCTGCTCCGACCCCCAGGATCCAAAGTCCAGGTCCACCCGCACTCGCAATCACTCCCACCCCCCCCAAAGAGGCCAATTTCCCTCCCAAACCCGCGAAGCACGTCGCCCGCCAGAAAGACGTGCCCCCCCCGTCGGTTCACCTTATTCTCGCTCTTCTGCTGCGATTCCCATCTCAATCAATTCATCCTCCTCACAAACACCCTCCTGTCCCCCCGATTCCAACCCAGAAACCGCACCGTCCGCCCGACACAGAGAGATCATTCACGGCGCTGCCCTTCCTTTGCCCGCCCATCTCTCTTCGCGCATTCATTTTCGCTCCGTTTTTACGCGCGATATCGAGGCTTTCATTAGTTCTCGACAGTCCTGCGTCGCCGTCTTCGCTGCGCGACCCGTCGCAATCCATCCCTTTGACGCCTTGTCGTCCTCGTCTCTCTCTGCCTTTCGCAACTTCTGAGGGGACGCCCGACCACATCATCGCGCGCGCACTTCGCCCCCCCTGCCACCCCTTTTCAGGCCCCATCGCCCAAGGCCAACCAAACCGCACGCCCACCAACCGCCACGGCCACGCCCATCACAGTCCACGCCCTGCCACCTGATAGCCCACTGTTTACGTCAGCGTCTACCCCGGCTCACATCAGCACAAGATTCATTGCCGCTTGGCCTGCACATCGCCTGCACCACGTCCTCGCAGCTGCCTGGCCCGTTCACCCGCCACTTGCTGCCACAGCCACTGCCACGCAACAACACCAGCCCAACACAACAGCTTGTCGTTGGTTGCCTTGCGCCTCACCTCGCGCTGCATAAAGTCGCCCGTCGGTCCTCTCTCGTCTCATCCCCATGTTGCGCTTCTGGAGCTCAGAGCGGGGAAGCGAGACTACTGTCGGTATCAATCATCCAATGCAGTCATTCGCGCAAAAACCTCAGTACATCTTGCCGCATCCACCTGTACCAACGGCGCCTGTCTCAGGTTGCGTTCGACCACCAAAGAGGCCGCTGCCCGGCGCCGACGACTCACCCGCGCCACATGTCGCGCCTATCAAGAGCGAGCCGCCCTTGAAAAGGGCCAAGTTGGACATCAGCAGCTCCCCCGACGTTGAGGTTCCGGCCTCCGACGCCCCGGCCTCCGATGCCACTGCCCCGACGCCTGCCCCGACGCCTGCCCCGGCCGTTGCGCCTGAGCCGGCTGCTGTGGTGACTAACGACATGGAAGCTGCGACTGACGCCATCCAGTATCAGTTTGGTCTGGAGATCTTGCTCAAGCACAACGAGTTGAGGCTCATCAACCAAGAACTGGCAAAATGCCAGGTCGCGCTTGAACAACTTCGCCGCTGCCATCTGATTCCGTATCCTACTGCCTGCCCCACCCCGGAGCAGATGTTGGATATCAGCAGTGGCAAAGGTCCCGCTCTGCAAAATCGCCCGGGCGAAGCTGTTTCCCAATGGGCGCCGCCTTTCGGAGTGGTTGACGGTCCCTACGCTCGACACTATGCCAAGTGGCTCATTCCCGATCCCAAGTTCGATGGCATGCAGCCTGAGTGGTATCCCGTAGCCGAGGCTGCCCGTAGCAGAGGCTCGGTTGAGGGTCGAACGACGAGAAACAGCATGTCGGACCTCTCCGGCGCGAACAAGCACCGTGCGGTCCGGGGCGCAGCTGGCCAAAGGCTGCAGGCCCTGTCAAGCGGCTATCCCCAACCTAAGGAAAAGGCTGGCCCTTGTACCTTGAAGCGTTCTGATGGTCAGATGGTCAAGCTCGTCTGCTTGGACTGCAACCGCGAAAACTTCAGCAGCACCCAGGGCTTCATCAACCACTGTCGCATTGCGCATAGGCGAGATTTCAAGAGTCACGAAGAGGCTGCCGTTCACTGTGGCCATCCCATCGAGATCAACGAATGTGGTGGTATTGTGGGAGAGGAAAAGCCTACTGCTCCGGCCCCTGCCGTTGCCCCTGGTCTCGTTCACCCCTTTGCGCAGGCTGACATGACTCCCGAGCATGCCTACGTTGCTTTGCGTTCTAGGATCGCAGACTCGCTCAAGTTGTACCGTGAAGGCAAGCTGCCTGGTGTTACGAGTATTCCCGGCGCACCCGCAAAGACGGAGCCTGCGAAGCCTGTGGCTGAGAAGCCTAGGAACTTCGTCGCCTCGACTGATACTCCCTTCCTTTCACGGTTTATGCAGAGCAGGAACTTCAATGGCAACCTCGGAGATCTCGTCAATGAGGCCAAGGAGGAATTGTCTCTTGACGAGCCTACGTCGCCCGGGGAGGAGTCGGAAGATGTTGAGATGGCGCCTGGCAGCCCCAACAAACCTGTCGTGCCGGCCGCTCGCATTCCTGCTCCTGCTATGCGGGTTCCAGCAAGAGTCGTCATGTCCCCCGTCGCTTTGGCATCCACGGCGAGACCAACGAGCAGCAAGGGCAGAGTGTCCAACTTGGGCTTTGCTTCGCCGCCTATGAGCAGTCCCGACAAGGAAGAGGCCCCGAGATTGATGATGCTCCCTGACGAGGACGTCGACATGGACGCTGACCTGAGTCCCAACACGATGGTCAGCAACAATGCTCCCTCGCTCGTTAGTGATGACGGCGAGTACGACGACTCGGATGACGGCTCGTCAGAGTCTGGTGTCAGTGACCGCATGGACGCCGAGTCGGTGTCCGACGTGGCCGAAATCACTCTTGATGAGGATCATGAGGGACGGCCTCTCGCTCATCACCGGGAGACCAGCAGCGTTGGGTCCGGCACTGCTATGCGCCTCAAGAAGGACGAGAACAAGCACGTCACTTTCGTCGGCCCTGTCAACAACAGCGCGAAGCGAACCCGCAAGATTTGATTCACTTTTAGCCCGTCTACCGTCGACCATGCGCCTTCGGTTTTGCATGAAAATTATGCCGAGGCCCTCCCCCCTCTCGCCACCACCCTTGGATTCACTTGCTTTCTGGCGAACAAGACTTTTTTTACGCACACATACTCCCTTTAGTCGACGACGTTATTTCCCTCCTCTTTCTTTGCTTATTATTCTTCCCTCTCTGCGCAACCAGGGGCCAATGGGACAACAAAAGCGGGCTGCAGTGATGTTGTGCGGCCGGAGACGGGCAATGTTACATGTTAGATATGAACCTGGCGTCATGGGTGTTCGGAAGCGTCTGGCTTTTGCGTATCCTCTGTTTTCTCGTTTTTGCTTGTAGACTTTGTACTGTTACAACTTCAGCCTGGATGACAGCCCCCGAAGGTGGGAGACAGGTTCCGGAGGGACCGGGAGATGGAGAGAGTCTCCCACGAGGGGATGCAGTGCCTGTCAGGCAGCTCGCTGTAGGATTCAAGGACACCCGTGTTGTATCATAGTGGTTGGAGAAGCGGGGTTTGACGAGAAAGAACATGATGAGAACCAGCTCACATTGAGCTACCACTACGCGTTCCTCTTTGTTGCATGTGACTGACAGTCGATTGGCCATTCGAACTTTTGACGTGATATGAATGTCCGTTCCCACACTGACGTCTGGCGGCCTTGGCAGCCCTGTGGAAGATCGCCGGCCAGATGGTGTAGTCCCCACCCTCTTCAAACGAAACATCCCGACGCGTTGAGGCAATAAAGCAGAAACAGCTTGTTTTGGTCTTGGTCGAGATATATTTCCCGTAGAACACCCCGTTTGGATATTCAATCTTCTCGGCCGAGGATCTCTTGGGCCGATGTATTCCTTTCCCCCCATCCGATGTGCTGCTGCTTTGTGAGACATACATGAGAGCAAGCACATGCATGCATGCAGGACGCCTTTTAGGCCGTGGAACCCCAAGGCGACTTTGGGGGTGACTATGCACAAGTCTGCTAGAGAGGCAGGAATTCGCGAGCGCGCGCGCGCATGTTTCAGATGGGTTGATGTTGCTGAGTTAACTTCATCGCCGTCCCATCCCATCCCAACCCTGCTTCCTGGCTGATGTTCTATTTCTGTGTTTTTTTTTTTTTTTTTTTTTGAGTGGCCCAATTGGAGGAGCTTCCCGAGGAGGGTTTCATAAACATCTTTGTTTGTTATGTTGTTGCACGCACTATACGTCAAACTCCGCGAGGGACGATGATCCCGTTAGCGTGGTCCAGTCCCGAGTTATCAAGTCACCGCACACCAATAGCTGTTAAGAGTTGAAACGACCTCAAAGCGGGTGCTCCCGCCTGTTCGGTGTCCAAGCTTGGTTGTAACGGCACCTGGTCGATATTGCAGTCGGCGGCGGAGGCAGATTTCAAGCGATGAATGACCCGTCTGTCTCTTCTGGTGGTTCTGTATTTGTCGTTCTTTTTCCATACATTTGTTTCATGAAAATTGATGGATTAGGTATTTACAAGAGATTAAAACACCCATGTACACGACTTGGTATTTCCTTCCTTTCGCCCCGTCGCTTTTTGGGGGAGGGAAAAATGATGCTTCCTTTTCCATGAATGCTCGTGACTAATACCGTTTGGACCTCCTTGATCCCCCAAGATATATGGATCTTTGTTTGCACCGTGACATTATCGCTTTGAAAGGGACGTGTAAATAATGAATTTGTCTCGCGTTTTACTATCGAGATGCCCACCCGGGCCAGTGGCAGACCGCTTAGAGGACGGCGGCAACGACACCGGCGACGGCCAGGAGGACGCCGCCGGTGTTGCGGGCCAGCTGGCCAACACCGAGGTTGGGGGTGCTGGTGGGAGAGACGGAGGCGGTGGTGGAGGCGGCGTCCTCGCCGGTGGTGGCCGAGGGGGTAGCAGTGGCCGCGTTGGAGGCAACGGCGGCGGTGGCAGAGCCGCTGGGGGTGGCAGTCTTTTGCTGGGCCTTGGAGCCGTAGAGCGAAGCCTGTTGGCAGAAGATGGTGACCTGGTTCTGGGCGGGCGAGGCGCGGCTGTCCTTGGGGCAGTTGTTGTAGCAGGTCGCGACGGACTGGTAGGCGGCGCACAAGCAGTCGTAGTCGGTGGTGTTGCAAGCCTCGACCTATGAGGGGGATGGACGTTAGTCACTATTACGCCTTCGGAGAATGCTTCCTCTGTGTTCCAACAATGGCATTCAAGTCCCAGAGACTCGGAGACCGGGTTCAAGCTCACCTTGGCGTTCTCGCTAGCCAGGCAGGCCTCGACGATGGGCTCGGCGTCGCACTTGGGGTCCTGGGCGGCAACGGCCGCGGCGAGGAGGGCGATGGGCAGGAAGAACTTCATTTTGACGGAGGAATTTGTGTCTGTTGTCGAAACAAGAGGCGAATTAAGGTTACTTGGTCGTACGTGGGTTTACGTGATCCGAGAACGACAGGTGGTGATGGCGATACCAACGGATGTAATGTAGTCCGAGACTTTTTGTATATGGTGCGTATGTAGCGAATGACTTGATGAACCTCGAGAGGGACGGGGAGGCTTATTAGAGATTTGCGTCGGGGGACGGAATAAGCTGTTGTGGGTTCGTGGAGGCTATTACGGGAGAGGGATGGGAGAGGGAAGGGAGGACGGGACAGTGGGAAGCGGACGGGCAATGGGAATATTAAGTAAATTAGGGGAGCGGCAAGGCAATTTCATCACAAACGTTGTATCCGTGTGATGCTGGGGGGGCGTGGGTGCGGCGCGCTCGCGTTCTCTGCTTCTCTCTGCATCTACTACATAGCACTGGGGGTGGGCCCAAGACCGGGGGGTGGTGGGAAAGAGTCGCGGCGACCAGGAGCTAGAACGAGACGAGGATCGCGGTCGAGGAGGATGAAGGAGACGGCGGCCGCGAACTAGACCGGGCAGGGAAAACGGTGGCGTCCGCCGCTAGCGAAAGGGCAAGATACCAACCAGCATAGAGAGAGACATACGGGAAGAGAAGGAGAGTTGGAGACGGGAGGGGACTTTTCTCCGGCTGAGGAACCAACGGGGTGGAGGAGGGACGGGTTCGGCGGGCGGGTCTTCCAGGGGTTATCTGTCTCTGATCGCAGCTTCCTTGATGAGGTGAGGCATCGAATGCAGGTAGCGAGGGAAGAGGGTAGCAACAGGTGGTGGTGTGGTCAGGTAATACGGAGTACTTTGGTACGGGGTGGAAAGGGCGAACGACGATACGGAACGGAGGCGACGATGTGATGCCAATGGGATGGCAGAGGGCAGACGGAGGCAGCATCGAGACAATAGAGCCCGGAGGTCCCTGCCAATCCCAATCCCAATCCCAATAGGCCAATGGGCCAATGGGCCAATCCCCCTGAATCTTTCCACTCTTTTATTGTGCTCCGCAGAAACAGGAACAATACCCGCAATATCCTTGACTTTCGGACGGTCCAGAAAAGAAAAAAAGAAACAGAACGGACGGACGCCGTTGCGCACACTGCTTTGTCGACTCAAGGACGGCGCCAGTGTTTCTGCAGCTCTTCCTCACTCTCTGCTGAAAGAAACACGAGGGAATGCCTAGAAATTGTTGGCAAAGGAACGACGATCCAGGACTGAGACTAGGCCCTTCCGGGGCTTGCAGCTTGCAATGGGCTAAGCAACTGCAGGGCAGCTGAGGACAAGCTTCGCTCCCTGCCTCCTCGTCGCTCCGGCCGACTGCCTTCTTGTTGCTCCCTCGACCGATTGCCATCGGAAGAGGGGAGGGGAACTCTGCCAACTGATGGCATTACAGTGGTGATGGTTCGATGGACAGAAAACGGAGGGAACGAACCATTGCGAACGGAGACGAGGTTCGAAAAACGGGCCACGCGAGCATGGGGCCCGGACGTCGAGATGAAGTTTAATCTTAGGGGGGCAGACCCGATATGGAGGGATCGTGATTGGCCGGGAGCTGGGCCGAACCCCTGGCCGAGGGTGAGCAGCCAGGGCCCAGGAGAGGGGAGGTCACAGTGCAGGGCGAGAAGAAGCATCGCCAGGGGACGGAGGGGGAGGCCGTGGGCGTCGTGGTTCACCATATGGTGGTCCATGGAGGAGCCGCCAAGGGGGCGTGTGCGGCTTCGAAAAGGGTTACACCGAGATGCAAGTGCCGTCCGTGGCGGCGCTGCTGCTCTGATGGGGGGGTTCGCCCACACTGACTGGAACTGCGGCTCGCTGTTTTCTGCTGGTGATTGCTGCGACGGGATGCATCTGGTCGCAGCGCTCGACGTCAACTCTGCAGGCCGAACCGTCTGATCTAGGCAGCCCGTCTTCCTCCTGTCGTCTGTTGTTTTGGCCTGACTCTCTTAGCGGGTACGGTTCACGGATCACGGAACTAGCGCCACTGGAAAGTCGCCTTCCCTCGTGTTTTTTGGTCAGAGAGGAAGCCTGATGATACGGTACGGAATAAGCGTTGCTTTTTGACTGGTCCGAGCCGGCCTTTCTTTGTGTTTCTCTCTCCTGCTGACTTGTTCTGCGACTCGTGTTTTTTTACACTAGGTGGCCCGACCTCGTAGCGTCGTAGCCAAGTAGCGTCCCGTCGCCGCATCGCTCCACATATTCTAAGCTTCTCATTCGCCTCTTGGCGCTCCATGTGTTACGGTTAAGGACCTCCGTGCGGATTTCTCCTCCGATATCGTAATATCCGACTATGAAGATCATCGTCCATGCCTGTGGGCTGTATTAGTATAATGTAGATATTGTGCCGAGTTTCTTGACGGATGGGTACTTTGTAAAACCTGGCAGTCCTTGGAAATCATCCGTGAATGCCGCAAACGAAGATCATCTTTTTTCCCCTTCAATATATTGCTGCAATCGACGCAAGGATGAGCCGGTCTCGTCAATCGTTCCTTCGGGTACGGCGGGTACGAAAACACGTCAAAAATTCAGATCTGATTCAAAACAACAACAATGGAGAAAACCGCCCGTTCTCGCCTTCGTCCTTTGCCTGCCCCTCCCCCGCGCCATCTGGGCGCCTTCGCCGTCGCCCGTCCATGCTGCTATTCTCGTCCGCGTGGTGGCATATCCGATCCGTCTGGTGCAGTCCATGGGCTCCGCTCGCGTACGTCTACGAGGAGGCCAACAATGCTGTCTCACAAACCAACCACGATTCTCCAGCGTCGTCGGGTTGCCTGCCTCCCCCCTTCCCCCTCCCACCCCATTCGCGGCGGAATACGAGGTGCAGTAGGCTGTTCCGGGGGCGGCTGGCGTTGCATCGCGGAGGCGTCCTCCGGCGACGTTCCAGCCAGCCTCCCCCGCTGCAACGACTCCCCCACGGAGCCCGCCCGGCCGAGACGGCCGTTCTGAGTGAATGCAGTTGAATCAGACATGCTGGGTTGTCCATCAGTATACCGTCATATGCGTGCTCTACAGAGGTCGGACAAACGCTTCGCCCCCGCTTGATTATGCTTTTTTTGATCTCTTCGCAGACGACGGATACGCATAGCTTGCTGATGCATCCATGTCTGTTCTGTTCCATCTCGTATGGGCCCCGCAGGATATCGACAAGTCCGAGAAGTGGCGATCCGTCGATTGGATCTCGCATTCTTCCTGACGTTTCGCTGCGTTGGGGCATGGGGAATGTCTGCATCCGATTCGCCGGGCGAACCCGAGCCCCGACTAGAGAAAAGCCACAAACGCTCAAAATTGGCTGGAGGCTCTTTTCGTCTTGTGCCAAATCATCTTTCATTATCATTAAAACACATTAAATCCGTCCGGATACGAAGGCACCGGTCACTCGGCCGCGAAAACGGCGTGAGACATATCTCGCCCCGCTACCGCCTCCCCAGCTGCCTCTTCATCTCCCCATTTTCCCGCCTTAGGTCCTCGAGCTGCTGCTCGAGCCCCTCCATCCGCTCCGCCGCGCCCATGCTCATTTCTTCCACGACCTTGACGAACCTGAACAGCCGGAAGACAATGACGAGAGACGCAATCTCCTCAACGATCCCGTGAGAAAGCACGTCTATCACGAAGCTCGCCACGATGACGATCCCGTCCAGCACATGAAACCACTCCGTAAAGTACCTGAGGCATCCGGGTCAGATATGTGCCGATGAAAGAGGGCTCATCAAAAGGTTCTACAACTCACCTCCAGCCAAAAGCAAGCACGCAGAGCATCAGCTCGGCGAGGAACACGCAGCTGAACACGAGCCCGGCGAGGGTGAGGCCGTGGCGCGTGGTCCGGACCCAGGGCTCGTCCTCCCGCTTCATGTCGCACGCGACGAGTTCCACAAAGATGTTGGCCATCAGCGTCAGGACGTCCAGCGACACGAGCGCGAGCACGGCATAGTGCTTCCTGCGCGACGACAGGACGTCCTTGAGGCTGGTGCGGGACTCGGTGAGGTGCCGCCTGAGGGGCGCCGGCCTCCTGGTCTCGCGGAAGCCGCTGAAGCTCCAGAGCAAGGGGCGGATCGTCTCGTCGTCGGAAGCCATGGCTGTTTGTGTCGGTCGATGCGATGCGGGTTATCGCCGCCGGACCATTCAGGAAGCGAGACTGCGACGACCTGCGATTATGCGGCACACAAAGGTATTGTAATGCGTCTGTCCTTTGCCGGAAGGCGCGAAGGCGGCCTATCCGGGG
Organism: Colletotrichum sojae; assembly: GCA_014235955.1. Lineage (NCBI taxonomy): Eukaryota > Fungi > Ascomycota > Sordariomycetes > Glomerellales > Glomerellaceae > Colletotrichum > Colletotrichum sojae. The sequence goes on from WIGN01000057.1 coordinate 116,304, forward strand.
GAAGAAGACCCTGGAAATGAGAAAAGCGCGAGAAAACGACGCAAAAAGAGATGGCTGTGAAAGGCCAAGATAGACTGGGCCGGAACCGCCGATGCGGTGCTGACGCGGTGTGCTTCAGCGACGTCACACGTGGACGACGAAGACAGGCGGACCAGATCCCGGTGATCCTCCAGAAGTGCTGACTAAGTTAGGCACGAACACCCAACCACCACCACCTTTGCCGAGTAAGTGTTGCGAAAAGCGCTTGCCTAGGTCCAGCCGACTAATCGGCCACGCGGGTGCGTGCCTTCCGGGTCTTGGTTGTCGTCGTGCCGAATGCTCGGCCGGTTGTTCCCAGTGTTTTTGCTGGTTGATCGGTCCCGGAGCCCCGGGTGTGGATCGCCGTTTCACGTGGGACAAGCTACCTAATATTCAACAGGGGGACGACCAGCATCGAGAATATATTTGCTACCGTTTCCGCAAGGACTGGACGTGGCCCGGTTTTGGCTCAGTACGGATACACTGCCTGCACACGCTCCCCCGCTATGACAGCCCATGTGGAAATTCGCAATGTAACCTGGTCAGGGTCCGCGCATGACGTAGCTTCGGATATTGAAGCCAACTTGAGATTATTGAAAGTATCGCTCGCATCTGATTCGGTTGTCAATGCTCAGGAAAAGTGACAACTGCTTGAGAGGAAGTACTAGGGCAGCAGGCTATTCAGGTATTGATAGGAGACCGGCAACTTGGAGCATCGGCTGGTAGGACGGCCGTTTTGGTGAAAAGGCCAAAAACACCACGAGCCTTGGAAACATTAGCGGGTAGGGTTTGTCTTAGTACATTTTTTCTTTGGAAAAAAAAAAACCCCCCTTCATATCAGCTTGAGAAGCCACCTTGCATGGTGGAGAGCTTCTTGAAGGCTGCCTACCTGGACATCTTCATCGATAGAAAAAGTCTTCTGAGCTTATTTGCTGGACCCTCAAAGCTAAGTACAAGACTGAGGGGAGGAAGAAGTCTCCCAAAGTAGACGAGAATTGCAAAGGTTCTCAAAGGTTGACATGGTACCTGGTTGTTCCGCCAAACATTCAATCGGTCGGAGGTACTTTTAGGTGTAGCGCTGGTGCTGAGCAGGTTCACAACCAGTACAGGTACTGCTGTGCAGCTTTCATAAGTGACCCTGCAAAGTTGGCAAGGCGCTCTCGCAGCTTGCCAGCCCAAAAAGGCGTGATGGCTCCTGAAGGAAACTTCAACCTTGACCTACAGCCTCACAATTATCTTAACCTAAACTGATTCATATTATTTCAAGACTGTCTTTTATTTATCTAGGTCTCCTACTACAACAGCAGGCTTCAATATCACTTGAGTCAACTAACACAGGTGTCTCTCAACAAGAAGCTCTTATCGTCTTATCGGGGCGCTGCCGGCTAAACTGTGGAGCATCTCCCTGCCCATTTTTGGACTCGGAAGTCCAGGATACCTTTCGACAACTCGTCGCCTTGTCGAACCCAACCCATCTATTCCCAGTGCTGCACACGCTGCTGCTCATTCATCATCGGAGGTCAAAGGCTGGTGTAGCAGTTGAAAGCTTTGTAAGTCCCTCCTTCCCTCCCTCGCGCTGGCCCCTCTGCTGGAAGGTACTGGCTGGTACGCCCCTCCCTCTCCAGGCGGCTGCTGCTGAACGCCTCATTTTGGTGCTTTCAAGCTCCGACGCACTGTCCGACTCGTCAGCTCCTGTCTCCTCTACACCATCAGCTAACTCGCTATCTCCCTCTCGCATAGGCATCTTCGCCGTAACCTGATTATATCCAGATCATCAACAACCATGTCGGACGTCAAGCAGGAGGACAAGCCTGTGGAGGACCACAGCGTCGAGAACAACAGCGTCGCGGACGATGACGGCAACGATGAGGTGCGCTGAGAAAAAAAGAGCCTTTTTGTATCACCATTGGGCTTTTTTCGCATGGCAAGAGGAGGTTTAGAAAACTGACATGCGTGAAAATTACGTAGGAGGAGATCTCGGCGATGAAGCGACGCGTCGCCGAGATGGAAGAGGAGGCGGCCAAGCTCCGCGAGATGCAGGCGAGCCTCGACCAGCAGAACCGGGAGTTGACGGACAACAAGGAAGACGTCGACAGCCGCAGCATATTCGTCGGCAACGTCGACTACTCCGCCTCCCCCGAGGAGATCCAGGCCCACTTCCAGACCTGCGGCTCCATCAACCGCGTCACCATCCTGCTGGACAAGTTCACCGGACAACCCAAGGGGTACGTTTCGCGATATTCAATGTTACTCCCTGGAGGAATACTAACACGATGTTGTGCAGATACGCCTACGTCGAGTTTACGGAGCCGAGCCTCGTCGGCCATGCCCTCTGCCTCAACGAGAGTGTCTTCAAGGGCCGCAACATCAAGGTCGTTCCCAAGCGCACCAACATCCCGGGTATGTCCCGCGGTCGTGGCCGCGGCGGATTCAGAGGAAGAGGCCGTGGCTTCCCCGGACGTGGCGGGTTCGCGCCCAGAGGAGGCGGCGGCTACCGCGGAGGATACCAGGGCCGAGGAAGAGGAGGATTCTCCCCTTACTAGCACCCGGGCTGTGACGCATGACACACATCGTCATGAATGGCAGTCTGAGATGTAAGGGGACAGAGATATCGAGTGTACCATACAGGATACGGTAGGGAAAGGGAGAGCTTGATTCTGGCGTTAAGGGATTAGGTCAGGCCGCTGCGCACATGATCGAAATGGCTTGCAGTTTCATTTTATTTCCTTCTTTTCCATGATGGAAATCGGCCAGGAGGAGGAGTCGGGAGTGTAGCAGAAATAAAGGAGTCGACGCGGAGGGCCAGATTTCGGACGAAGTACTACAATCTGAATGCGATCTCAGCTATGCGTACCTCGTGTGAAACTTCGCAAGAACCGAACCTCGATGCTTTTCGCCAGCCAGTGCATTGAATTCCAAAGGGCAGAAGCTTGGCTACTACCAACATCACCGAGACCAGATGTCAATTGAATTTAAAAGTAAGGTAGCCACGGGCAGGACAGGGGTTCGTAAGACGTCATGAACCGAGCAAAGGATAATGCTACGTTCAGGAATCCGCAGGGTCGGGACACACTCGCGCGAGACAGGACGGACAAGCCTAGCGGTGCCGCCCTTCCGCGGCGTGGCCCACGACAGTCGCCCGATCCGGGCGCCGAGTTGCCGGAGTCCTGGTCGCTGACCCCATCTGCCAGCTGACACACGGCCCGGGATTGATGTGCTCCTCCTCCCTTTCTCGTCTCTCTGCCTGGAGAAGGAGGAGGAGGAGGGCCTCAATTCTATCTCCCCCTCCCCCCCTGCGCTTGTTGCCAGTTTCCCTAATGGCGAACCGCAAGACTAGCCAGGGAGAGAGAGGGTGTCCTATTCACACCGAAGATTGGATGCAGGGCGAGTGCGAGCCTGCGGCACGTGCTGCTTGTTGTATGTGCCATAGTGGTAGATGCCGCGGCCCTCGCTCATTGGGTCCTTTTCTTAGAGTGCAGTCAGTCCTTCCATGCGGATGGTTGGAAGGGGAGGGAGGGGCGACTTTTGAATGGGACGAATCAAGTGTTTTTGTCGCCGGGTTATGGGTGTTATTTATGGCACGTACGCGCGAAAGACATGCGCTTCCCTCTCTGCGAGGGCATGGTTGGACGGGTTGAGTCCGGGAGGGGCGGACGGACTGGACGTGCCGGGCGACGTGAGGCTAAGCGCAGGCGGAAATGGTTCATCAATGTCGCTGTCCGGTTGGGTTCTTCAGTGCAGAGGGCTCTCCTAGGTTTGTGTCTCGTCTTCTTGGCTTCCCCAAGCTGTCCAGTAGTTCACATGGCGGAGGACCGGACGGGGAAATCGGGAGTCTGCTCGCTCGGGGACGGCCAAGGAAGAAGGGAGACAGGAAGTTGGTAGAGGTACGACAGCCCAGGCCGGCGGCGCATGACGTTCGGGGGACGGGGATGATGGGACGAGGAACAATGCGCTGTTTCTGGTCTCTCTTTTTGGGTTCGCCGTCGGTACTTGCCTTGAACTCTTACTGGCCGGCCGCGGGGGAGTTGTTGTATGACGGAGCTCACTAAGGGTCTGCTTTCTAATGTTGACAGGCGTATGAGAAATCGAGCTGGGCCATTGCCGCCCGCGCGCGTTGTGACTCTTTTTTTCTTTGCCGCTGGGCAGTGTAGAGATTTGCTGATGGATTAGTTATTGATGATTATAAAGAGTAAATGAGTGCAAGAAAAATTCCCGGATGGCGGGCGAAGGGCGTGGTTTATCGCCACAGGGCGGATTATGTAAAGGCTCGTGCAATCATACAACGGGCTTGGTCAGGTTCTAGATCCTCGCCGACGGGCCGAACTGAGGGGCCTCCCAAGGCATCGTCAGGGTTGTTGTTGGAGGCGACGGTGGTCCTCTTTTTGGATCCGATATTTTCCATCGGATGGTGCCGCCGTGCTCGCTTGACTGGGGGCAAAGTAAATGCAAGTTCGTGTCAGACCGGGCGAGAGCAAGGGCGCGTCGCCGTTGTTATTGTTGTTTTGTTGTTATTTGGCAGCTTTCCACGGCCGTCCAGGAGCATCCGAAACGCCATCGGGAACAGTTGTTTAACGGCAGGAGGCCCTGTCGTGGTGTTTCCGGTGAGAGCAGTTGTAGGTACGGTGGTGGAGCGCGAGTGCCCCAAGGTAGGTAGGTAGTGCTGTAGAGGCAGGTACCTACAGGCTACCTAGGTAGTGTACAGGTTAACAGCTGTAGGAACGCGCTGGATAAGGTGAGGTACTTGCTTCGCATCGGCCGTCACCGAGGTGCTTGATCTGCACGGGATGTACATACAAACTACCTCACAAGGAGGGGCAGTTGGGTTTCCAAGGCACTACGTCAGGAATCGAAGTGGAATTGAGCAATGTGGTTTCAAGGTCGAGGTAGTCAGATTTGTACTTGCACGCGAAGTGCTTTACAAAGTATACTTAGTATAATCTATCAAAACAGAGGGAGCATTGGTTGAACATGTCCAACTTCAAAAATCAAAGTCTTGATTATCATCAGAACGCCGCAGCCTTTCCTTCATGTCCGCTTCCCTCCAGGCAGGTGAGTTACTACTGGGTACCTTGCCTTACGCAAAGTGAGGTAGTACCCCACAGTGACTTCCAGGCCCCGCCGAGGCCTAACAACCTCACCTGAAGGGGACGGGAGGCCAAGAGCATTCGCCATCCGACCTGAAGGTGCTTGGGTGGTGCTAGGTTCTCTTTCCCTGCCTCGCCTCTGCTGCCTCTCACTTCGCCTGGACGGCTCATACTACTAGGTGAAAAGCTACCTGAGGCAGGTTGCGGATACGGCTGCTGGTTATTACATCGGACTTGACCTCCAACACTGAACGCCACCTTAGGTAACTTTCTTGTGCCTCTCGTGGGTAGAGCAGCAAAGCAACAGTTGGTAAGTTTTGCAATAGGTACAGGTACTTCACTGTCTGACCCTGCTGACCTTGCTTACCCTGCTTGCGAAGATAGTGGAAGAAGTACCAGATAGGTACTGGGCGTAGATCCATAGGCGACCTCCCTGCTCCGCTTTCTGCATGGGAGCGAGCTGCTAAACTGAGGCGCCTCACTGCACTCTCTTCTCAGTGATGCTGCCCGCCCGCCTGTCCACCAAGGTATCCGTACCTACTTACCTCCTGACAACCTTCTGCCTCGAAGTGCGCACTTCCGACCGGAGACAAAATCCACTCACGCACACATACCGTTTGACAAGCGCTCAGACGGGGGGTCGACAACCAAAACACCAAACTCCCGCTGTCCTGACTTCCCATCGCCAACCTCCCGTATATCCTACGCATTTCATCGACGTAATCCTCGTCCCGAACGTCGACGCCGACAACGAGAACAAAAGGCCCTCTCTTTCGCTCTCTGCCCGTCGCTAGTCCGACACGGATACCGGCCCAGCAGTACTCTTATCCCTAACAGCTCTTGCTTGGCCTTTGCTCGGGCTTCCCGCCCGCCGCCGCGTCACCTTATCATCCAACGCACTCGCCCGAGGAACCCCAAGGCCCCCAAACCCAGCCCACTTGCCTCCTCGAAGCGGGGGGCTTTCTGCACAGCACAGCACAGCCTCAGCTCTGCCTTTGCCGTCGTCGTAAACGTCAATCCGGCTCCGATTACCTCACTCCCAGGAAACACGCCTTTGCTGCGTGCATCTCGCCGTCGACACCGTCCCGACCGACCCAAACGATCTGCGACCGGTCGTCCTCAAACAATCATCCCCGGTTCCTACCTGACCCCTCGTTTTTTGTAACGCCAAACGACCTCCTGAACACGACGAACATTCTGGGAGTCGATACCGTTGTCGCTGGACGTCCCGCGACGAAATGAGTTCCTCCCGCCACGATGCCGGGCCGCCCAAGTGAGTCTTGCCCGATTGAATCGCCTCGACCCGCTCCGTTGCGTCGACGGCGTCGCTCCCGAGAACATCTTGAGTGCTAATTGTATCTTCTGCAGCGGCGGCAAGCCCAACCTCCGAGTAACGCGTTCGTCCTCCCCGTGCCACCCTCCTCTCACGACGCATCGACAAAACAACTAACTGTGGCACATAGTCATCGCCGCCGATGGCCTTTACAAGAGAGATGTTTTCCGTATGTCGTGTGCCCGCCCGTCGACGATGGAACTTGACGACTAACCTTCTCGGCAGGGTTTCCGGATCCCTTTGCTGTCATCACTTGCAGCGGAGAACAGACCAAGACCACGACGGCTCAGAAGCGGACACTGAACCCGTACTGGAACGAGTCCTTCGATCTGTGCGTAGCCGCCCAAATGCCCTTTGCAACGACCAATATCGCTGACAAACCACAGCTGCGTCACTGAAGACACGATCCTTGCGATCCAGGTTTTTGACCAAAAGAAGTTCAAGAAGAAGGACCAAGGTTTTCTCGGAGTCGTTAACATCAGGATTGGCGATGTTATTGAGCTAGCGCCGGATGCTGACGGTAAAACCCTACCACGCTCTGCTGCTTGCATCCATGAGGACCCGTCTAACTAGTGCCCGCTTCAGACCAGATGCTCACGCGAGACCTGAAAAAGTCGAGCGACAACTTCGTCGTTCACGGAAAGCTAATAATAAACTTGTCGACCAACCTGACCACACCTGCCCGGGCCGGTCAGGCCTCCTCGTCGAGCCGTCCTTCACTCCCCGCGCCTGGCCAAAGCAACGTCTCATCACTCTCGGCCCCGGCGGTCGACGGTAGGCCGGGTTCCGCGATGGGTACTTCGAACGGCGGTCCCGCGCCTGGCTCCCAGGTCAACCTCCCCCATCGCCCGGCGAGCATGACGTCTACCGGGCCACCGCCCGCTGCTAATGGCACTGCAGCCCCTGCTCGGCAGTCCAGCACCCTCGGCCCCTTTGAGGATGGACAAGGCCGACTGCCATCGGGATGGGAGCGCAGGGAGGACAATCTTGGCCGCACATACTACGTCGATCACAACACCCGAACGACCAGCTGGAACAGGCCTACCGCGACCGGAGCTGTCGAACAGAGAAACGATCGTGAAGCCGCGACCCAAGTGGAGCGCCAGAGACATCAGAACCGAACCCTTCCCGAGGATCGGACGGGTGCCAGCTCCCCGACTCTGCAGGCCCAGCAAACCGCTGCCGCGGCACAAAATGCGAACAACCAAACGATGATGCATACGGGAGCGACGAGCCCGGGCACCGGCGAGCTACCTCCCGGATGGGAACAGAGATGGACTCCGGAAGGACGCCCCTATTTCGTGGACCACAACACCAGGACGACCACTTGGGTGGACCCCCGTCGCCAGCAGTACATTAGGATGTACGGCGGTCAAAATAACCAGAACGGAACTATTCAGCAACAGCCCGTGTCTCAATTGGGTCCTCTGCCAAGCGGTTGGGAGATGCGTCTGACGAACACTGCCCGGGTATACTTTGTGGACCACAACACCAAGACGACGACGTGGGACGATCCTCGTCTGCCGTCGTCCCTGGACCAGAACGTGCCTCAGTACAAGCGAGACTTCCGCAGGAAGCTTATCTACTTCCGCTCTCAGCCTGCTATGCGTATTCTTTCTGGACAGTGCCACATCAAAGTGCGGCGCTCCCACATTTTCGAGGATTCGTTCGCAGAGATCACCCGTCAATCGGCTACTGACCTCAAGAAGCGGTTAATGATCAAGTTTGATGGAGAAGATGGTCTCGATTACGGCGGTCTGTCTAGAGAGTTCTTTTTCTTGCTCTCCCACGAGATGTTCAACCCCTTCTACTGCCTCTTCGAGTACTCGGCCCACGACAACTACACCCTCCAGATCAACCCTCACTCCGGAATCAACCCCGAGCACTTGAACTACTTCAAGTTCATCGGCCGCGTGGTCGGATTGGCCATCTTCCACCGTCGTTTCCTCGACGCCTTTTTCATTGGTGCCCTGTACAAGATGATTCTCGGCAAGTCTGTCGTGCTTGCCGACATGGAGGGTGTCGATGCCGACTTCCACCGTTCGCTTCAGTGGATGTTGGACAACGATATCTCCGGAGGCATCCTCGAGCAGACCTTCTCTACGGAAGACGAGCGCTTTGGCGTTATGACCGTCGAGGATCTCATCCCGAACGGACGTAACATCGACGTTACGAATGAGAACAAGAAGGAGTATGTTGACCTCATGGTCAAGTGGAGGATTGAGAAGCGCATTGCGGAGCAGTTCCAGGCCTTTAAGGAAGGTTTCCACGAGCTCATCCCTCAGGACCTGATCAACGTGTTCGACGAGCGCGAGCTTGAGCTGCTTATTGGCGGTATTGCCGAGATCGATGTCGATGACTGGAAGAAGCACACCGACTACCGCGGATACACCGAGTCCGATGAGGTCATCCAGTTCTTCTGGCAAACGATCCGGTCGTGGGATGGAGAGCAGAAGTCCCGTCTGCTTCAGTTTGCGACGGGTACCTCGCGTATTCCCGTCAACGGCTTCAAGGATCTCCAGGGAAGTGACGGACCGAGAAGGTTCACTATTGAGAAGGCAGGAGAGATTAACAATCTTCCTAAGGCCCACACATGGTATGTTCTTTCCGGCACAACATTGTCTTAGGGATGCATTGGCTAATATCTTCCAGTTTCAACCGTTTGGACCTGCCGCCCTACAAGAGCCTCGAGATGCTGCAGCAAAAGCTTACGATTGCCGTCGAGGAGACCATGGGTTTCGGTCAGGAGTAGATGCTCATATCTTCGAGCCCGAGCCTATCAGTGCACCCGCAGCCGCGATTGCGGCAGCGCAATCTTGCTTTAGACTCGCGTTCTTCCACGACGTGGCCAATCCTCGGTGTCGGCCAGGGACGTCTTTGTATCATGTCTCACGGTCATGCGCTACAGAAGGGAACCGATTCAAAGCTGTCGTTTGTGTGGAATTTTGCAGCATCAAATTCTTTCGGAAGTTCGGCGTGCGGTAGGGTTATTCGGAATAAACCTTCTCTTTTCTCCTAGTTATATGTGGAGAGCTGGGGAAGTGACGATGAGACGATGCAGGAATCCGAGATGGAGAGCAGTGGGACAGAAACTACTGAACTGAAAGCGAGCAGAGTGTCGAAGGATCAACTGTGATGTATCAAAAGCTCCTTGGGTGCGGCGAATTTGCATCGAGAACTTAGAAACCTGTGAAGGCAGTCTCGGCAAGGAGGTAATGGCGCTGCCTTGGGGACAGATACACCATGTCAAGGCCGGGGCGCGCCCAAGGGCAGGAGATTGGGAGAGTGCGGCACGCATTTGTTTACTTAGCACGGGGGACATCATAAGTCGGGTGCAAAATCTGCATCAGCTATATAGTTATATACACATATCACTGGACCTATTTGTACGTGTAGTATGGGGGCGTGATCCATCGTCTGTATGCCCGATGAACTGTTTCTGTGGGTGGTAAATCTGTTTGGGAGTTTCCAGAGCCATCAGTCAGTCTTCTTACAATTTTATCCAGCTGGCTGAGGTCCCTAAGCCATAGGATGTGCTTCGAGGTTGTGTCCGTGCCATCACCCCAGTGAGTTCGAGTTGAGTTGGGCAGATTTCTTAGCGATCAGCCCAAAAAGCCACGGGGTCACATATTGCTTAGACGTTCACTTATCATGGAAGCAGAAACTTGTATTCTACAATCCATCCGCAGTCAGTCTACAGAATGGACCCCTCGGCATATGTACACAAATCACATACACACACGCACACACACGTAGAAAAAAGGAAAAAGAAGCCCAGCCTCCACGGGTGGCTCTCTGAATGATGTGCCGTTGTTCTAACCAGTCCCGCCTCTCATCTTCTCCTTTTGTGTGCCTTCCTCCTCTCGAGAGAAGCCGCACCCGACCAGGCCTTTTAGTTACAGCCAGATATGGCGTGTCCCAAATAGCAGCGATCCTCCCCACCTGCTCTGTTCCATTGCAGTCCACAAAGCCAGCCAGCAGAGTAGCCGTCTACTTGCGGTACCACATGCGGGTGATCTTGGTGTTGCGCATCTTGCGCTGGAGCTGGAAGATGCCGTACATGAGGGCCTCGGAGGTCGGGGGGCAGCCGGGGACGTAGACGTCAACGGGGACAATGCGGTCGCAGCCGCGGACGACGGAGTAGCTGTAGTGGTAGTAGCCGCCGCCGTTGGCGCAGGAGCCCATGGAGATGACCCAGCGGGGGTCGGGCATCTGGTCGTAGACCTGGCGCAGGGCGGGGGCCATCTTGTTGGTGAGGGTGCCGGCGACGATCATGACGTCGGACTGGCGAGGGGAGGCACGGAAAATGATTCCGAGACGGTCCTGGTCGTATCGGGGGGTGGAGAGGTGCATCATCTCGACGGCGCAGCAGGCGAGACCGAAGGTCATGGGCCAGAGGGAGGACTGACGAGCCCAGTTCGTTATTACGTCGAGGGAGGTACTACGGACAGGCGGTAGAGATTAGCTTTGAGGTTCGATGTGTGCATTTGGATGCGATGGGTGCGACGATGGGTGCGAGATATCGGGACCGGTGTTTTGGGTGTAGGGAGGAGATCATGTGGAGGGAGTTTCGTACAGAGCGTATTGCATGACGCCCTTGGTGCCCTCCTGGCTGGGCAGAGGGACCTCCTTGCGCTCCTTCTTGACGAGGCTGCTGGAATGCGAGGCGACGGGGCTGGCATCCTTTCGTGACGAGGTCGAGATGGAGGCGGCGGCGACACGGAGAGGCATGAGCGACGCGGTGGGCTTGGCTATGTGGGCGGCGGGTTGAGGTCAGCATCGTACATTATTGCAGATATCGCGAAGGATCTATCGAGGCGTGGATGAAAGCATTCCGGGGTGGCAATTGGCCGTCGATTGACCGGTGAGGGTGGCGTATCGTTCCCGGGGGGTGTGGTTGAGAAGGGCTAGCTCTCACCTCGCAGGGCCATTGAGGCCGCTGTCCTCGTGGAGGAAAGCATCTTCGAATACGTCGACGAGGATCGGTCCCTGTGGTTTTCGAAGGAAAGGGAGAAACGGGAGTTGGCGATTGGGAGTGGAGAGGGTTCTTGGAGGTTGGAGGGGCGGCGGCCTACGGAGGGTCGGAGGAGGATGGACGGACTCGAATTGGCGTTGCGGCAGAATGGTTGACGTCCCCGTCGATGCTTTTCTCGCCAGGGCTCAGTAATTGCACTTCTGGCGGCGTTGATTGGCTGGCCGGGAGCCGGGAAGGACCGAGGTGCTATGTGTTAGGTAAGCTGGTGGGAATGCATCTTCGTCACCGTAATGTCAAGCCTGAGATGACTTCTCCAAGTCCGATGCACAAAACTCGATTTTTTTTCTTGCACCTAGTAATTGACGAAACAGGTGGCGAAAGAAAATCACCTAATACGTTCGAGAAGTTGAAAGATTCGATGATTGGTCCCTTCTCTTGTGGTGCGCACTATGGTGTGCCGACAGCACAAGTCCACTGGTCATCATCGCCACAACGACACTTATCGAATATGCGCAGATGGAGCCAAGACACTAAACGACCAACTTCCGCTGTGTTTTTCGTTCCGCTGATACTGTGGTTGTCATCATGACCTTAATGTTCCAGAGTCGCCTCGCTGTAACCCTTTTGAGAATCATCTGGCACACACCGAGGTCGGAATGGGTTTACTCGGCCAGACGGAGGAAAGCAAAGAGAGATGCTCATTCTGGCTCTCCGTCTCCACGAATGATCGAGGCTAGATGATACCATCCTGGACATCTAATAAACCGCACTCGGGGGCTAGGGGGATGCATATCCACGGTCAAACGTGCACCAACAACAGCGACTTCTCTGAATGCGAGTATCTCTACTCTGCCAATGCTTGTTGTAAACTGTGCAGAAAACTTCCCAGTGCTATTAAGCAAACATATCCGGCTGTTCCGCCAGGGAAAGCCACTCGGAGCTATCAGCTTAGAGCAACGAAAAGTCGTTCAAGGAGGATGCCCGCCGGAGTTGTGGGGCCGCGCCGGACCGGGGCTTCGGCATTTGCCCCCAAACCATCTCGACCAGAGCATATGCGATAAGTCCATGACAGAATTCGGCGACTGTCCTAGTTGTTGCCTCCATCATTGAGCAACATTGATTGGCTTTCGTTTCTTTCATCTTACCATCCCCCTAGTTTAACGGGGCTCCAGGGGACAGCACCCAACCTCTCTTCTCTTGCCACACTAATAATTCACTGCGAATCAGAGCACAAAACAGGCAAAAAACAAAACGTCCTCGAGCTAGATTACCAGCACAGAAGACAACCTTCAACCAGCCCAGATGTCTATCAAAGCCAGCCATGTCGTTGAAAAGTCTTGCCCGTGAGCCTCAGACACAACTACGGTCCAGATTTACTCAGTTAAAGTGGCTCGGCGCAATCTCCCCCACCAAGCAGTCATGTCCCCACGTGCAGTGAACCGGGGTCCGGTCTGTCGCCGCATCGACTGGTAAAGGGGCTGCAGAGCCGCGTATTCTTTTACGAAAGCTACCCGCACGGCAATTATGACCTCTGTCATTCGCAAATGAGGAGGGGGCCTATGGATCGATGTCCTATTAGTCCCGCCTCACCTCGTCGGTCCCAGCATGGGCAGTCGGTCAACCGCATTCAAAAAACTGCTTCTCTCGATGACTTGAACCCGGACCTTGAAGCGGAAGAAATTTCGTCGTCAAAATGGTGTGGCAGGCCAATCACAAGCCGGCCGCGAGGTCGGCCAAGCCCCTGCTGAAGGGCGTCCTGGCCACCTTCGTCCTGACTCTGGCCTTCACGAGCATCTACATGTACCGCGAGACGATCGGCACAGAGGTCGCCCGAATCAAGTTCACCAGCGGCGCCGCGACCGACTACTTCGAGCACCCCTTCGACGCCACCGACGCCGATGCGCACCCGATCGACCGGCTGATCCACGAGGCGCGGACGAGGCAAGCGACGGCGCTCGAGAAACGGAGCCGGACGCTACACAACGCCGCTCAGCGCTACCGAGAGCGGAGGGGCAGACACCCGCCACCCGGGTTCAGGGAGTGGTTCCGGCACGCGACGGAGACGGACGCCATCGTCGTCGAGGGGTTTTTCGACCGCATCTACGACGACCTGCAGCCCTTCTGGGCCCTCGACGCGAAGGCGATTCCGGGACTGGCGAATGCAGCAGAGCACGTCGTGAGGGTCCGCAATGGCACGGCTACGAGCGAAGGCAACACGGAGGGTAGGGAACCTTGGCTGGAGCTGTGGACGGCGCTCGTGGCTGAGTTTGCGGAGCACCTACCGGACGTCGATATGCCCATCAACTACATGCGGGAGCCGCGCATACTGGTGCCGTGGAAGGAGAGGGAAAAGTACGTCGCAAAAGAGGCAAAGGCCAGGAAGATGCCCACCAAGAACAAGGCAACAGGGGAGTTTAAGGGTCTCGTCAACGTCGATGCTGCTAGGGGCAAGCCCTACTCCAAGGGCTGGACGAGCGGCGACCGCCGCAAGTACTGGGACCTCGTCCGGGAAGCTTGCCCCGAAGACTCACCAGCCCGGAACGTCCCCGCGGCGACGGACCTCTCCCTCCCGCCGACGCTACCATACTCCTGGCAGGCGCCGTTCTCACGCGGGGGCTATGTCCAGAACTTTACCGCATCGATGGACCCCTGCGTCCAGCCGCACCTCCGCTCGCTCCACGGGTCCTTCGTCGAGCCGATGAACGTGAACATCACAAAGGACCTCGTCCCGCTCTTCGGCGGCTCCAAGCTGCGTGTTAACTCGGACATCCTCATCCCGAACGCTGTGTACCTCTCAGCCGACCCGGCCGGAAGCGATTTCCCCCACGGCCCCGCCTGGCCGGAGAAGCTCAATCGCCTCGTCTGGCGCGGAATCGGTTCTGGAGGGCATGCGCGGTCCGACAACTGGATGCACTTCCACCGCCAGCGGCTCGTCGAGATGCTCAACGGGACGACGGTGCGCGGCATGGAGGCCAACGACGTGCGCGCCATGACCTTCGACATGCCCCCGCTGGAGCGCTACAACACGACCCGGCGCCGCCAGAAGCGGCTCGGCGAGTTTCTGTCCGGGTTCGCCGACGCGGGGTTCACGCGCCTGTCGTGCGGGGGACCCGCGGACCGCCGCAGGGAGGAAGGAAAGGAGGAGTGCGACTGGCTGGCGCCGCACCTCTCGGCGGTCAACGCTACGCCGATGGCCGAGCAGTTCGCGAGCAAGTTCCTCCCGGACGCGGACGGGCACGGCTCCAGCGGGCGGTTCCGCGACCTGCTGCTCTCGACGAGCGTGCCGCTCAAGGCGAGCGTGTACGCCGAGTGGCACGACGAGCGGCTGGTGCCGTGGCTGCACTTCGTCCCGCTGGACAACACGTTCCAGGACCTCTACGGGGTGCTCGACTTCTTCACCGACGGGGACGAGGAGGCGCCCGGGAGGTGGGACGTGCACAGGGTGCTGAGGAAGAAGAGCAAGGGCGACGACGCCGCGAGATGGATCGCCGAGCAGGGCAAGGAGTGGGCGGAGAAGGTGCTTCGGCGCGAGGACATGCGGCTGTACGTGTGGCGGCTGCTGCTTGAGTTTGCGAGGCTGTGCGACGAGAATCGGGATACGCTCGCCTACGTGGACGATTTGCCTTGAGAGCTTTTCTTTTTCTTTCTGATAAGAACTTGGCATGGATTGCGATACTATACACATTATACCATGGGGGAAGGGAGCATGGCCATGGCGTTCAGGGTTGTATTCCAAAAAAGAGAGTTTGAAAGAACTGGTATGTAAAGGCCGAGAAGGGGGCGTGTATACTCTCCGGTAGGCGCCGTACGGACTACTATAGCTAATTGTCGTTGGTCGAACCGGGGCATAAATAAGGCTTACTCGCGTGGCGTGCGTTGATGAAGCTTAACCTTATATAGGTCCTGCCGGTACGGCGAACGCGGACTGCCGAGGCCTGCATATCCCGTAGGTTGTTCTCTGCCGGTGCTGGTTTACTTCGCCGGGAAGGAAGTATGTTTGCGATCACGAAGATGGGAGGGACGGATGTGCAGGAAGCTTGATGTTCCTATTGTCTGTCCTGTTGCTTCCTTGCGCAATGCGCATGCCGCCGCCGACGCCGCTGCCCATTTGGAGCTGCTGAATAGGCTCAATTGGACTTGGCCGCGGGGGGGCGCAGCGCTAAGGGCCAAGATCGCCGGCCACCAAAGACCGTGAATGCAACGGAGGCGCCGGGAGGTTACCGGGAAGCCTGGGGGGGCTGGGTGGAACTTTCCGTGGGCGTTGGATCGGCACTTTCCCGCGCGTCGCCGTCACACCCTTGTGATACCGCTGAGCTGGCATAGGTATCAACAAAATGTCTCTCAATCCTTCCCTTTCCATCCCCTCCTTCCCGAGAGATATTCGTGCGGCCGGCGGAGCATAAGATGCGGCATGGGCCCCTCACCTCACCCGCTTGCCTTGTGCCCAGTGATTTGCTGATTCTGCCGTTCAATCCCTTATCAGAACAATCCGTTATCTTAGGTACGGTGTAAGTCGTGATCAAGATGCTCGTTTGCGCCATCCCCCAACAGACAAACGTCACCGTCTCCGGGCGGCCGAGGCGGAAAACACCATCCTCCTGGCGTTGCTGGGCCCCGCGGAAACCATTGGGGGCAGCCCGAGGTGTCGCCCCCAGCGCCGTATCTTCCACCAGCGACAAGTTCCTCTCGTGGAGGAGGAAAGGACGAAGGCATCTGTCGTTGACGGGAGTAAGCCATCTGCATTGAAATTTCGAGGAGTTCCTAACTTACACGCAAGTCCAGACAAGACGCGACCGCAAGCCTGAGAAGCACGCCTCCGCGGACGGAGAGAAGATGCTCGGCGAGAAGAAGCCCATGACGGAGGGCGTCAAGTCGCTGCTGGACGACGATGACGCCTCAACCCTGTGGTCCGCGGACGAGCCCAGTCCCAAGCGGATGAGCAACACACGCTGCAGAATCAGGCGGTTCCTGCGCCTCCATCGTCACCGTCGTCGTGAAGCATCCGAGGACGTCGCCGACGCCGAACCTGTGTCGCGCTCGAAAAAGTCGCAGAAAACACCACGCGAAGAAGAGCATCGCGATCTCGCCGAAAAGGCCGACGACGGCTCCACGCTCGGCTGGTCGTACAATCTCGCCCTCGGTCTCGCGTGGTATCTCCCCGCGCCCTTCGACATGATGCCTCAGGGATACCCGTCAAGGGTGTTCTGAAACGGCAATGTTGTCCCTTCTCACGATGATGGTGGTCATCCGGTCGGTCGTTCCCGAGGAGACGGAGGCGCGACAACAGTCAATCGTTCCTTTCATTTGTACGCCAAACATCTGTGAGCATTCCACTGTCTTCACTACCCACGCGGCAGGCGCAAGGAAAACAATCGCGATGTTGACGGTCAGGAGTCGCGCGCGCGCACTAGACACGTTCGCACTTGAATAACAAAAATACAATCAAGTCAAATGGCAAAAGAGTTCGGACCCCCGGTGTCGAATGGGTCCTACATCTCTGGGTGCACATGCTGGGAATCTCGGAAGTCGTCGGTGCCTCTCGGAGCGGTGAGGAAGCTTTTTGTCGTCGAGCCGCATTCGAACCCATATCCTTCCTCCACGCCCATCCTGAAATCCTGGACCTCCCCACCTTAACCACCACACCAGCACGGCTTGACCTGAACTCCCAGGCCTAAGAGCCGCCCCCGTGCTGGCGACAACTCCGGAGTCAATTGAATATAAGTAGTCCCTTGGGATGGTTGCCTAGCAGCTTGGGAACGACAGACAGCTTGGGCAGGAAGAAGCGAACGCGCCGGTGTAGTTGGGGGTGGGTCGCACCTTCCCCCCGTGGTTGACCGCCCGGGTGTCTCTGGGCTGCCTGGCCGACCGACTACGCAGTGGAGACCGAGGCGAGGACGCGGGTAGTGTTGTTCGGAGGTCCATGCCAACAGCATGTAAGCTTATCCCCCGTCTTCGCGAATCCCTCGTGATTGCTCTGGTCATTCCTCTCACTTTCGGTATCACCCTCCCTTCTCCAGCTCACACGGTATCGGATCACTCGAGATGAACTCGCAACTAACCTAGGTAGGTTCTCTTAGAACCATGAGCGACGAAAATTCTTACCGTTCTGCGTGAGATACAATCGAAGAGACACCTAGAAATGCCAGCAAGGAAGACCGGCCATCGTCCAGGTTCTCGAACACACCGACAGACGCATCGTCAGGACGGCGAAACGGCAGGCAGGTCACGACTCTTCTGTGGCCGAGCCGATGTCTACTCACACGCCGCTCAGAAGACTTCTTTTCTCCCACAGAAGCTCTGGGCAATGGGACACCTTGACGGCTGGGGCGGGGACTTCCAGACGACGTCCTGATTTCAGGACTTGGAGACGCCAGCACACGCGATGTGAACTTTTGCAGTCTGAGACAATGAGACGCCGCAAGAGGTGAAGATTTCTGGAGATCATTTTGACTCGAGGGGTCCCTTCTCAGGCTGTTACTGAGTTTCCTGGGTGATCATAGACTGCTCAGGTTTTGTGTTCTTCACTGCGTTCTATTACGGGGCGGCGTTGGTCACGGTATCATGGCTAGACCGGTTAAAGTACCGCAGTCATTTCGGTGTTGGTTGATTTATCCCAGATATTGGCCGTAGTTAGTTATGAAATTAAAACCAAAGAAGAATGGCCGACAAGGCGGCCACATATTTCCAGTTTGAATGATTCAACTTTGACAATGTTGTACTTACTGGCTGGCAGTGACAAAATCACCGGGGAACAAGAACCGCGGGAAGACAAACTGCGAGAAGAAATATTGTTCAGTTATCTCAATAATAACACATAAAACTCAATGCAAAGTTTTGGAACAGCTTTGAAAACATGCGTTTGGAACATAACATCAAAATCGTGCCATCTTGATGATGTGAGGTTGGTCTATTCATTCCCCGGAGACATGATTGGCCAGTGCCTTCTCCGCGCCGTTAACGGTTTAAGCGGGGCATTGGACCCACCACAGCGGGACTTCTCGATCTCTGCGACCAACTGACGTTTAGTTGCATCTCAATCAAGCAAGGGATTCGACCAGCAGATTACCAAGCACAAAACAGATAAACCAACCTCCATGTGACGCTAATTCTGGCGGTTCCCTACCAAACACATGGCGGCTCTTGATACTCATGTGACGCGAGACTAGGGCCTTTTCATGTTCCTTTGGTACCGTCACTTCTTTCTTTTCGAATCATCTCCTCCACGTTTCTCAAGACGTTTCGCTCGGCCGAAAGCTTCCGGGTGCGAGACCCCCGAGACCTCGACACAAAATCCGAGATAGGAAGCATCGCTTGGATGACCCAAAATGGCCGACGACCAACACGTTCGGAGGAGACAGAACGCTGAGGGCGACGCCGAGCGGGCGGAGTCGTTTCCCGACGACGCCATCGCCACCGAGACGACGACGCTGCTGAACTCCGAGACGAGCTCTCGGACGCTCCGAAATGGCTCTCCGGCCGGCAGCCGCCGGAGCCGTGACACGGACGACGACTGCGACGACTCACCCAAGCACCCTATCAGCGCAGCCCGGGCCGTCGCCCTCATGCTCAGCGTCTGGATGCTCATCTTCCTCCAAGGTTCGGCGCTCCCATCATTCCCCCGTATGCGCCACGCGCGCCGAGTCCGCTGCTAATCGCCGAACAGCCTCGAACACCTCGGGCATGACCATGACGCAGTCCGTCATTGCGGAGGAGCTGGAGGCCTACGAGGGCGCCATGTGGTTTACCAGCTCGTACCTCATCAGCATGGCGTCGCTGGCCCCGCTGGTCGGGCGCCTGGCCACCATCTTCCCGCCCCGGAACCTCGTGCTGCCACTCGGGGGCTGCTTCGCCGTCGGCGGCGTCGTCACCGCGGCCGCGCGGTCCTTCTGGGTCATCGTCCTCGGCAGGATCATCACCGGTGCGGGCGGCGCCGGAATCATGACGCTCTCCGTCATCCTCGTCCTCGAGCTCGTGAGCAAGAAGCGGAGGGGCGTCTTCGTCGGGCTGGTGAACGCCGGCTTCACCATCGGCCTCTCGTTCGGCGCCGTCGTGTACGGCGCCTTGCTCCCGGTCATCGGATGGGTGGGTTCCCTCGGAGGTATTTCCGGTTCTCAGACGGAAGCTAACGTGCGAGGCAGAGAGCTCTTTTCGGGGCCCAGACGCCGATCGGCATCCTCGCCGGTCTGGGCACCTTCCTGACCATTCCCAAGTCTCTGAGCGCGGAAAAAGAGACCAAGGACAGGTCGGTCTTGGAGAAACTGGCCGGCATCGACTACGCAGGCGCCTTCATGCTGGTAAGAGCCCATCTCCCCAAGCTCCCCAGACGAATACTGACTCCGACAGGTCCTCACCATCTCGCTCTTCCTCTACGGCCTGTCCGGTGACATCCAGTGGCTTCCCCTCGTCCTTTCGGCATTCGGCCTCGGCGTATTCGTCGTGATCGAGTTCAAGGTCGCATCCGACCCCATCATCCCCGTCACAATCCTCTCCTCGCGGCCCGTCCTCCTCTCCTGCGTCGCCCAGCTCTTCTTCATGTCCATCCGCTGGACCCTCCTCTACTACGCGCCCATTTTCGTCCTTGCCGTGCGCGGCTACGCCCCCGCCGTCGCCGGCTCCATCCTGATCCCCACGAACATCGGCTTCGGCTCCGGCGGCCTCCTCGTCGGCTGGCTCCACGTCCGCCGCAGCGGCGCCTTCTGGCTGCCCTCCGTCGTCGCGCTCTCCTTCTTCGCCGTCACCATGTTCGGTCTCTCCCTCGCCGGAACCCCCGAGGCGCCCTTCTGGACCCTCATCCTCGCCGTCGTCCTCAACGGCCTCGCCACCGGCGCCACGCTCAACTACACCCTCGCCCACCTGCTGCACCTCAGCGACGCCTCCGAGCACTTCGTATCCACGAGCCTGTTGGGAACCTTCCGCGGCTTCGGCGGCAGTTTCGGCACTGCCATCGGCGGCGGCGTATTTTACCGCCTGCTTCGCTCCGGGCTGGCCGAGGGCTTCGCGGCGCTGGACGGGGGCCGGCTGGGACCGGGGCGCGAGGAGCTCATCACCCGGCTCGTCGGGAGCCCCGCGCTGGTGTTCGGCGGCGGGTTACGGTCGGAAGAGCAGGCGGTCGCCGTGAACCAGTACGCCGGCGCGTCGCGGGGCACGTGGCAGGCCGGCGCGGCCCTGGCCGTCGTCGCGGTCGTCATACAGGCGAGCACGGGGTGGACGGGCCCTGCGGGCGCCAAGGAGGTGGACGACGAGACGGAGGCGAGGGCGGCGCTGATGGAGAACGAAGGCGTCGGGGAGGCTTGAAGCAAAACTTTCCGACGGTGACCGAAAATCCGGCAAACATAAAGTTGGGGGTTTTCTTTTTTACCTTGTCCTGCGTCTGCGGATTGCATTAGATGCGGTCGGTGTCTCGGCATCATCATTCGTACATTGTCACTCATATTTCCATGACGTCTACATCTGCATCTAGAAACACGGGTCGTCCCGGCATGTATTTTAGCATAGAGCTAAAGTAAACTACTTAACATAATATCCCAACGGGGTTTGGATTTTACCCCCGAATCTCGCCTGCCAAGATGCGCCAAACAAAGCTAGGGAAACCCGAGTTTGGTGCATATTTATCCAGGTAAAAAAAAAAAAAAAAAAAAAAAAAAGCAAAAGAAATGCGGAAAACCAGAGCCAAACGCGTTCGCCGCGAATGACGACGCTCTCTTGCAGTCTTGGCACAATCGCTCCTATTCGCTTCAGCGACGCGACCAGGACACCATGTCATGTGAACGAAGGCCGCGCGCTGCCGTGGCTTCGTGGCTTTTCTTGGATTCAGGCAGCAGAGCGGGTTTCTCCAGGCTTTTGGGACACGGCATCGCAGCGGAGGCTTGCGGCTGAGAACTAGACATCTTGGAGCAAAGGGAGAAAGTCGTCTTGTGGCAGCAAAGGGAAGCAAGGTCGCAACGACGTCGAATTGCCATCAGCTCTTATAAGAAGCTGGGGGCATTCTGCTTCTCTTGCTTGTCACATACTTCAGGCACCAATACATCAAATTCTAGCGGTCACGAGCGGCATAGTATTATCTCAACATGTCTTCAGACACGCAACAAGACTCCACGGCGGCCCCAAACCCGTTCGGCCAGATGTGCTGGCTGGAGGTCCCCGTCTCGGACCCGGCTCGCGCGGCCAGGTTCTACACGACGGTCCTCGGGTGGGAGTGCGCCGAGGCTGGCATGCCGTCGCCGACGCCCGGCATCAAGACCGTGCACTTCTTCAACAAGGGCGACCTCCACGGCGGGTTTCTGCTCATGGAAGCGGGCAACCAGATCGCCAACCACGACGAGACCAACCCGGACCGCATGCCGGTGCTGCCAACTTTCTGCGTCCAGAGCATTGAGGAGACGCTCGGGAAGGTTGAAAGATTGGGCGGGAGGGTCCGCGTGTAAGTAAAATTGCTAGACAGATCATGGCGGCGTGCTTGGCTGCGCGGACCGAACGGGCCGGCAATGCTGACCCATCCATAGGCCAAAGACCAAGATTGGCGATGGCATGGGATTCTTCTGCCGTTTCATCGATTGCGAGGGCAACATGATTGGCGTCTGGGCTCAGGAGTGAGGAAAGTTGCCGCCGTCCTTCTCTTGCTGCTCTTCTCAAATGTGTCGACGAGTGTCATCGAGAATCGATTTGGTCGATTGACTGCGCCGCTTGCTCGTTCCGGGTTTCATTTCATGTCGTAATTGTGCCGAGTCGCCCCCCTTCGCTTGTGATTTCACATCTCGATGGCATGTCGCTATCCGGTCTAGGGAAGTAGATCCCGCATACCCGAGCCTTTTCGTTCCTTGGCGGTTGTGCATATTGTTAGGAGAGTCGAGAACGGCCGGATGGACTGATCTGCCTGCCTTTTTATGTCTGCGCCTTTGTAAGTCTTGGCATACATACAAAGCGGTCAACTCGAGGATAACAACGCTCCACCTTGTGCGCCGTGACCCGTATCTATTTTTCTCCACCAACGGAGAGGTTTTGGCTTCGGGATTTCGGTAAGAGATGATTCTGCACCAATGAGCCTGAGCCGGCATCCAGCAGAATCGCGATGTGCCTCCGATTGATTGCAAAACTGTTTGTCTCCAGGGCAAAGGATCAATATTTTCGAAGGGTCTGAAACTCTGAAGACTGGGCCCCCAAGGCTTGGATTTCTTGTTGGAAGTGTTGGCCGGTTAGAATATGGTCATGGTCGGGACTGTCGTCCGAGGCTAGCGGGAGCCCGGACGCCGCCATATGGATATCCACGAATTGCGTTTGAAAGAGTATATTGTCAGCCCACCTGAATCAATTCATGACTGATACTGCGTCAAATTTGAGGAAACACGACGAATGAAGGGGTAGTCGAGGCCCTTCGGAGTTCGGCTAGCTCCACCTCTGCCCGCCTTGGACCTCTCGGAGTCGATACCACTGCCAGACAGACCAACGTGTGATTGTTGGATGGGCAGATAAGCTTGTGCCGTTGGTTTTATTTCTCCGAGTGCACATTGGCACCATCTGCAGCGACGGCTATGCGGGTTATGCCGGTTGCGGTTCTCGTACATTGCGGCACAAGCAGGCAGCAGACGGACGGTTCGCGGTGCGGGCCCGGTGCTCAGGCCGGGTAGGTTAATGCTAGTCTCCCGGGGCCTGAAGCTTGGCCGCCTGTTCACCGGGGCATATTCGTGTGTCCGACTTGGTTCATTTGAGGCGACGTCGCCGATCAGTCTCCGTCTTAAGCCGTCTGCAGACCCGTGGAATCGACAGCTTCCAGAAGACGGTTACCCGCGCCGTGGCAACTTGCAAGAGGCATGCTCGCATGCCCGTCGGCGTGCTGGGGTCCAATCAAATATTTGCCGAGGAGTTTCCACATTCGTATCCCCGGGGGGGGGGGGGGGCAGAGATCTCCGCCTGAGCAGTTGACCACAACAATCCGTCGGATTACCCATTATCAGAGGGGATGACTCGATGAGGAAGGGGAGGAGAGGTTGCGTGACCTCCTCTCGTTCTTCAGGGACAAGCAAACGTTTCATGAGGCGATCCATCTGGTGGAGTACCTCGGGCGAGGAGTTAGGTAACAGAGTCCGTATGTAACCACTAACCAGACCAATATCGAGGCAGATTTGGCCGAGTTGTTGTGGAAGCATCCCGTCCACGTACTTCAGGCTAAGAGATAAGGTAGCATTGGCAATCACGCAGTCGGCGACACAGACGCCGGGAGATCTCTGCTGCGTTCGGGTGGTGCAACCAAGCATCGCGTGAGGGAGCGAACGGTCAGGGTCGATTCGCTCGTCGTGATTGTGGACGAGTTGACGGTGCTGGTTTGAGAAGAGCCAGGATAGTAGTGTGTGCTTGGTAGACCAGGAAAGCCAAGACGGGTTAAAGTGGTTTATTGACGAGCAGCTGTAGCTACGGATGCCGCAGTGGTGTCCTGGTGAGATGGTCGGTGAGACGGGCGAGGCACACTGTAGAGGCGTAGTGTATTGGAGGCTGGGGCTGAGCTGACGATGGCAGGTGGAACACTGTCAACTGTGAAGCACAGGACGGAAGTTCACCGTTGGAGAGAAGGTTACGGTGCAGCAGATGTGGTGGGGGGGGCTTTCCCTCCCCAGCGGCACGCTAGCGGTGCCAAGTGGTCCCGAGTGGTGTGGCAGGTCACGGCCATGATTGGCGGATAATCTCGGTCGCTGGAATCCCGGAAATAGGGAAAATGCGGCAAATCTTTGCGGCGACCAAGTCCCCTGGGATGCTGGAGAGATCCCCGGCCAGCTGCACCAGAGGGGGGCCACAGGGGATGGCACTCCCCATGCCTTCCCCATTTACCCCACCATTTGGCACGCGCAAGCACAGAGCGACTAAGGCACCGTACCTCCCTAGGTACCTAGAGACCTCTAGTGTCTGCTATCGCTATCGTTCGGGTCCCGCATCTCCAACTTTTGGCGTCTTGTCTGTCATCGACGTCCCTCTCTCTCCCCCTTCTCGGCAGACGGAAGGTGTCCTAACTCATTTGCTTCGCCAGGAGAAAACACCATCGAAGGATTCCGGGACACCATCACGAACGGCGACAAGACCGTTAGGGAGAACGGGGTTCCCGAGGGGCCAAGCGACACTTGACCTGACCGGGGGGATCATCGCCGGACCGTGTTCTGGACGTCTGCAATCAATCAAATCAAACCTCGTCAGGAACGTCGGCACGATACCTTGCCTCCCAAGGTACCTACCTATCTGCCTACCCAGGGACGTTACTCCGTACGCTTACCGGAAAGCACCTGCTTATCCACAGCTTCGCGTCCGTCTAGGACCGAGACCCAAGCTTTCCCTCCTGCGGCCCCGAGCCTCCAAAGTCGCAGTTGCAGCAACAGAAACAAACACCGTCTCCTCCGCCCTAAGATATATTACGAAACTTGGGACCAAGACCCCTGGCAAGACCCCAGAGACGTGCAGGAGCAGAAGCACAAGCAGCAGCAGAAGCAAGAGGCGCAGGGCAGCACCCGCTCTCCGTCCCAGACAGACTCCCACTCCCCAAGCCTTTGCCCCATGCCAAGCTCTCAGGCTTGGTCTTGTCAAGCCGCCTGGTGGAACGCAGCGTCTGTGGTGGAACAATTCGCCGTCCCCAACTTCCATCAATCTTTCCGTCTCCTCCACCAACGACGAGCAGCAGATTGTCCCTCTGCGAATCGTCCCGGCCGGTTGTGCCGTCGCAACCACGCTGCTCGCCAGTTCAATTGCTAGCTCGCGAATCCTGGCATTATCGCGCCGCCGCCATATTGCCCGGTCCGGTCAGGGATCTCCACGTTCTGGTCTGGCCCGTACGCCCATCAACACAAGAACGAGAGAGGCACCAAGCCCGTTTATCCTTACCTGGAGACGCCGTCCTCTCCCGGGAAGCCAACGCCATTGTCGCCTCGCCAGCTCCTTGCCGGCGAAATAATCCCTTTCCATCGAGTTAGACTTCCCCCTCGCGACCCTGTCCTTCCCGTGCCATCGGCCGGTTCGTCTCAACTCCCTCATATTGCGACAAACATCCACGTAAACGCGCGTTCGTTCGACAGATACCACGTCGTCCGTTTGACCCCTCTACCTCTCCGCTGCCCCCTGCCTGGGCCGCGCTGACACAAAACCTCCCCACGGCCCGACTCGCGCGCCATACGCAACTGGTCCCGGAGCACCATCGCCAGAGCTTCAATCGAGATTCCTGCCACCTGCAGTTGGCACGCAGCCCGGCTCGCCTGCGCTTCAGTTAGACGAGCCCGCCCACCCTGGGCATCGCAAGCTCCCCATCCCGCGTCGAAACGCCAGAAAGCCCCGCGGGAATTGGTGGAAGAAAGGACCTGGCCCCAGCAACACGGTTGATAGGGCTCTCTTTGTCTGCCATAGTCTTCTTAGTAGTCAGCCGAGACTTCTCTTACTCTTATCAATCCCGAGCTACACAGCGCACATCGCGCCCCCCGATCTTGAGGACAACTCATACGCGGCAGCCTCACAACGACCCCCACCGGCTTCCTCTTCCCGGCGCATGTCTCTGACACCATCAGATCACCTGACGTGCCTTGGCCCTGCTTTCTCTCTTGTCAACCATACTACACCAACTACCCCCGCTGTGGCCTGTCGAGTCCACTTCATTTCGTCCTTCGGACTGTCTTTGTCTTAACTTGCTTGGAACTTCAGTTCGTCTGGACATGAGACTTTGGCTTGACATAGGCAACATCAACAACCACCGGCACCATACTTCCCTACGGCTATTCAGGTTATTCTGAGGGAGGAGAAGGGGAGGGAGCGGTCTTTCGTGGCTTCGTTGCAAACACCACCCCTCAAACTACCGTCCCGGGCGTCACTTCTCGCTTCTCTCAGCTCGAAATCAACGGACCCTCGACGATCGGCATGGCATCGGTCCACCAGCTTGGGGTTGGGCCGACGCCGGCACGCCCACGGAGCATCAACGGGTCTGGAAACCACGATGCCGAAATGGAGGTTGATCGGAATGCGAGCCCTGCCGTGGCGAACGGCACAAGATTCGGCAGTGCCCCTCGGCGAGGGGACACGAGGATTGTTGTCATCTTGTTTGGTTCTGGTCAGGACAAGGTCGTATCGGTCTTTGCCGACGTCCTTGGAAAGCCGTTCGCGATCCGCTCCTCTTTCCACGAGGTCACCTCCGCCGACCAGGGGCTCGTTATCGGTTTGTCGGCAGAACTTGCCAAGAACGACATCGCTTCTCGCAACCGGGAGCTTGTGGTTGCTATCAACGCTCACTGTGTCAACCTCGGGATGCCGCCAGATGTCTTCCTTTCAGCCGAGTGCGACTATGAGTTCCTTTACACGGAGGCTCCGTTCTTCCGTCGAGATCTGTCGAGGTTCATCTCTTTCACCTTGGGCCAGATCAACCACCATGAAACGTTGATGTCGAAGGCAAGGACGTACTTCATCTCCACGACCTTCCCGGATGTCAGCGCGGCGCTGCCAAACATCGACATTCTCACGGTGGGCGCAGATGCGGTGGAACTTCGAGTCGATCTTCTCAAAGAACCGCTTGGCGACGGCACGTACTCCGCCATCCCGAGCTTGAGCTACGTTGGAGAGCAGCTTATGCTCCTGCGACAGCGGACAGAGCTGCCCATTATCTTTACGACGCGATGTACGAGGGAGAACGGCCGATTCCCGATGGAGAACCCCGATATCTACTACGAGTACCTCTACCGCGCCATCCAATGGGGCGTTGAGTACATCGACGTCGAGCTGTGGCTCCCAGAGGCCATCAGAAAAAGGCTTTACGAGCAGAGAGGTAGCAGTCGCATCATGTCGGCGTTCCACGACTTCTCAGGCACCTTCAGGTGGCCTTCTTCCTACGCAGAGCAGGTATACGTGGAATCAAGCAAGTACGCCGACATTATCAAGATGATTGCCATCATCAAC
The DNA here is from genome assembly GCA_014235955.1 of Colletotrichum sojae. Classification (NCBI taxonomy): domain Eukaryota; kingdom Fungi; phylum Ascomycota; class Sordariomycetes; order Glomerellales; family Glomerellaceae; genus Colletotrichum; species Colletotrichum sojae. Next base: position 143,620 of record WIGN01000057.1, read on the forward strand.
GACCACAACGAGAACTTTGAGCTGGAGTACTTCCGCTCGAAAATGAGGGCCGACTATCCAAACTCCCCGCCGTTCTCGGGAGTCAACATGGGAGAAACGGGCCAGTTCTCCCGTACTCTGAACCGAGTCTTCACTCCCATCACCCATCCTTTGCTACCCATAGTCGCAGCTCCAGGTCAGATGAGCGCCTCAGAAATCAATGCTGCCTTGGCTCTTCTGGGACAACTTCCAAAGAAGAGCATATACGGCATCACCACTCCTGCTTTCCGGAGCTCAACCCCACAGGCCCCTTTCTACGAGAAATGCTTCAACGAGCTTGGGCTGCCCCACCACTTCGCCGTCGTGGAGCGCTTGCCCAACAACTTCCAGAGCATGGAGGCGTGGTGCAACCAAAAGAACTTTGGGGGTGCCTACCTGAGCCCTGCAGTGTCATGGCACAGCCTGCTGAAGCACAGCCCATTCTTTGCGTCGTTCAACGCTGGAAAGGGGCCGGAGCTGACCGAAGCCGCCCGTCTCATCGGCACCGTCGACACGATCATTGTCAAGTCCGGATCGTCGTCATCGGCGTCTTCGGCTCCTGCCTCGATTCCCTCAAGTCCGCGTCACGGACATCATGACTCCTTTGGCCACCTGGGGTCCAGCATTTCCAGTCTGTCGCCCAATACCTCTTTGATACTGGACAACGCCAGCTGGCGAGGAATCATCAGTACGCTGACGAGGGACACGGCGCCCTCCGCGTATTTCGGTCGGACAGCTGTCGTTCTGGCTTCTTCCGGCGAGGACGCCGCGTCAGTCATGTACGCTCTGAAGGCTTTGCAGGTCGGCAAGATCTATACCGTCGGCTTCCGGACTCCACCAGCACTGGCACGGGATGGACCCGCTATCGAGCCGTTCAACAGTCTCGAGAGCCTCAAGAAGGCGCAGACTGTGGGCGACGATGCGGCTCCCTTCCTTGTCGTCTCTGCTCTCGGCGCGGAGAAGAGCAATCTTGTGGGCATGCTCGTCCGTGTCTTCGGCGCGAATGTCCGCGGTAACTCCAACTTTAAGAAGGTCTTTCTCGACCTCGCCGACACTGCCGGCGCCAGGAAAGGCGGCGATCCGGGCCTCATCGCCCAACAGGCCGGGTTCTCTGCGTACGGTGTTGCCGATACCGCTGCTTTCACAACGGTAGAGACGCTCAGGCTCCTGGTCGGTCAGAATGTGCCCTATAGCTTCGTCAGACTGGCGAGCGGAAGGAGTATGTTCTGAGACATGCAAAAAGAGAGGAGGCCCGGAAGCTCAATCACAATCCGCCTCGCACACGGGGCGTGATATCTGCATCAGCAATCGGAAAAGAATCGCACGATGCGGATATCCAGGGCGCAGTCTCGTCGCACCGGCCCGCTGGTGTCAAGCATCCCATTGACAAAGGGGTGTGACGGCCGGCGGCTCGCAACCTAGCTGCAAGAAGGAGAGTCGTGCCGACGAGCTCCACGCCCAAGGCAGCTAGGCCATGCGGGGTGCTATGGAGTACTCCATGGCAGGTAGCCAAGGCAGACTATCGGCCGCCACCCCCGGTGCGGAGAACGGAGGGAGCAAGAAGCGAGCCATTCCCCAAGCTGCATTCCCACGACGTCCTTGACTTGGAACGGCGGGGATGCTCGAATCCCACCCTGATCATTTCCGATGTCAGGGCTTAGGAAACGCGGAGAGAGATGTGCTGAGAGCTCGTAAGAGAGGATGGAAGGCGGAAACGGACCCCGATGGGACCTTTTAGCTTTTTCCTGCTTCAAGGGCCTCACTGGGGCCCGGGGAGGTGGATACGAGGCCCATTTGCATATTCGGCGTTCATTTTTTATTTAATCGGGAGTAAGTTATTCGGGCAGATGAGAGACGATTTGTGGGGATAGGAGAGCATTTACAAGATGTATTCCCATCTAGCTCATTTGCGCGCGCGAGAGAGGAGACGAGACCTCCCGTTCGGTTTTTTTTTCGATATGTCATTTTTCCAAGCACGAACTTCTCCTGTAAGGGCCCTAGCGGCCTGCAATGGCGGCAGCAGCTGCCGTCGTTGACTACATAGTTTTCTGGACAGAGCCATCTATCTTTGCATCGATTAATGCAATCATGCCGGACGCGGATATGCGGTTGACTTGTCTTCGATGTGACTAACCTCATGAACCCCTTCCCCCTCCCCCGGTCATGATAGGCACCGGTAGCAGTCGATCATCCCTCAAAGACCCTGCATCACCGATCACGATTGATCCCTACCTACATGTTCACATCACTTCGGGCCGGTGGCGAACTTCCAGACTAGATCGAGCCTGAGAAAGGTAAGCCCTGCACTAGATGGCCGCCCCTGTGTCTGCGTCAAGAAAGCGGCTGGCTTGATTCATGGACCTACCTTAGGGTTCTCGCCCCCTCGCCCTGGCCAGATCCTGTGCTCTTCGGATCGATCACAGCGGCACGAGCAAGGCCGGAGGACTTTGGGTCCGTTGCCGGGAAATGCCAACAGCTCGCAGCCACCGGGCGCTGGGGTCGGAGTGCGTCTGCGTATGAATCTGTGTGTAAGCGTATGCCCATGGACGACGTAAGTCGTGCCTCCTGCAAAGACGTCGAAAGTGTTATGATGCTCGCATCCGTCTTGGGGAGCCACAAGGTCGCATCCTGACGGATGGACGCCAGCAGGTTGCCGTAAAGTGGCTGACATGATGATTATGGTACAAGAACTCGCTAGGACGGAAGGGATATGGCGCAGGACGTGTGTATGCGTGCGCACATGCGTGCGAACATCGTCTGAGGGGAGGCCACGATCGGGCCGCCACCGCAGTTGATGCGTACCAACCTACGTGGAAAGGCATGGTAAACGATGACGCTTATGTCGACCGATTTCCTCAGCGAGGTAGGTTCCTTGCTGATATAAGGCCATCTTTCCATGGTTGATCTTTTCTGGGAAAGGCCTCACTGCTTTGCGTATCTCAAAGTCGTGCTGGGTGCTTGATCTGGTGCACAACAAGCTACATGGTAACACATATTCGGTGACGTTTGAAGGTAAAGATTCGCGAGTAAGTCGTTGAGCAGAGTCATACGAAATCGATCATCTCGAAGTGCTTCGTCTTCACCACACAAGGATAGAACCGCCCTCATACATTGAGGCTATTTGCCAGTCGATAAGGGGCGGCGTTTGAGGAATAGGGTCGCAACGCCTTCTCGGCCCGTCAAGAGGATCAGCTCGATTCATTTTAGACGAGTGACGTGTGTCTACGCTACATCAGTAGAGGAAATCACCCATGCAAGGACGGCAGAGCAAGGCCAGGCTGCCCCTGAGCTTGCTCGGGCTGATCGAGGCATCGCTTGGTCTCCCATGACGAAGGAGGAAAGGCGACGACAGCAATGGCCCGGAGGGGCGGAGGGAACCATGGAAGTCCCCGCGCGTGCCTGGTGTGCTACTGTTTCCAGACTTGGTCCGGAGCAGTCGGACTGATCTGTGAGGGACGGCAGGGGCAAGGATGAGCTGAATGCGATGTCCGAAGGGCTTCGAAAGAGGCTTGTCTCGAGTACGATGGCCGTCAATTACACCTTGGTCGACGAGAGCACGAAAGCTTGCATTAATGGAAGAGCGAGCACAAGTTGCGCTTCTGGGTCTGCGGCCTTGACTGCTGTCATCCCACTCGGCTGGATTCCTATGAAGGCGGATTCAGTGGCGACACACAAGGCTATCAGGCAGATGTGTTTAGGCCGATTCTCTCCTTTGGTCTCGAAGCACACAGTTTGCAGCCAGCCAAAGTGTGAGAATTTGGATGGCGGCCCAGATGAGAGGAAGCAGGCTCGTCCGAGGAAGGCGGCAAGTGGCATGTTGCCAGCAATCTCTGCCGCCGGCTCGGATCGGAGCTGACGGCATCATTGACTTGAAGAGTGAACGCTTATGGTGGCCAGTCAAGGTCGACGACGCTGGCTCGCTATTCGCTATAGATGAACGCGAGGTGTCGTCGTGGGACGGGACGTTAACCCCCGTGCCTATTCCTGTTGGAGCAAGAGCATGCCACCATGCTCCCCAAGGCCCAGAGACCGCTGCAGAAGATGGCGTATCGGGCCGGCATTTCTTGATGGTCAGGTGTCGTGGGGCACACGCAGAAAAAAACAAGTAGTCCGTAATAGAGAGAGTCAGGGTTCAAGACCTGCACAGGGAATGGTGGTGTCGATGGTGGATGTGTGGAGGAGTGCGGAGAGGGGACATCTTGAGCGGAGTCCTAATTTCTGAAAGTGCCCGTCCCCAGCCTCGGTCTTGACTCAGATGAGGGTGTGCGGGTTGTTCTCCAAATTCCCCAATTATTGCAGAGCTCACCAGAATGATTGGCACGGCTGGAAGATGCCCTTGAACCGGGGGTTACAAGTCTGACGAGACGAACAGTTGCGGGACGGGTTCGCGCCCGACCGCCCATAAGCTTAATCAGTATGCAAGGGCGGTTCCTGAGGAGAGAGAAAATGGGGGCAGAACTCATCGCTGAAAGAAGCTGGAAGGGCCGCCATGCCACCGGCCCTCGATGATTCTTGAGCGACTGGCGGTGAACTTGAGCAGGGCTTTACTCTCTCGCTCCAGTCTTGCATCCGGTAGTTTGAAGAGGACGGTCTGGGGTCCTGGACATTGCCACATGGCTGGCTCCTGTCGCGAACGGAGGGCCCGGCACGATAAATGAAGACGAGCCGTCAGCCATGCACCCGAGAGTATTGGAGCTGTAAACCAAGCTGGCCAGACCTTTGCCCTAGACGCCGTCGAGTAGGGGTTGCGTTCTTGCCGACGCTTTCCTCAAGCCAGGATACTGAATTGCGCATATTGGCAGCAGGAGTGGCCATCCCTTTTGGATCTAGTCTTGTAAGACATATATTAAACGACGACTTGACTGTCGGCTTCGACTCGGAACCACGTTTCTGCGACACCTAGATCTCCCGCAGTTCGCCGCACCATCGCGGAGTTGTCTGGCTTGAGGCAGTCGGCACCCTGATCAAGTTTGCAACAAAGAGAAAATGGGCCGCTGAAACGCGATGCTTGATCGATAGCTGGCAGTGCTATGGATCTTCTCGGTAGGAGAGCCGGCGTTAGGATCCTCAGTCCTAAGATAGCTAAGAATTTTCCAAGAACGGTAGGTCACATCAGCTGATACCGTATCGCGGAAAGACTCAGTGCTAAGCGCAAGGAAGTTGTTATATGGGTCACGGCTGTGGCCTCCTCCTGCCCGGGTTGCGGCAGTTGGGGTTGCCGGAAGTCGGCCGTTTCTTGGCGGGACGAGGCGTCTTCTGTCTTTTCCGTCACATTGTGACGCTCCGTTGATACTCGGAGGTGTTGTCAAGGTCGTGTCACAGTCTCGGACTGGCACAGACGCTGCCGAGCTGCTTCATCAGGATCCCGCACATTGAGAAATTAGATGCGGGTTTGTCTTGCTGAGATTGGACGTTGGAAAACCGGAGCCGCGACCGGCAGCGGTTCAAAGAAGCCCGTCGAGTGTCAAGTGTCAACGGGCCCTGCTGTGCAACACGTCGGGCCCACGCGTGGCGGTCAAGACTGTGTAATGTAACGACGGCAGAGATTGTTGATGAGGGAACAGGGCCATGCGATGCTGCTTAAGGCAAACAGTCTCCGAGACCCAAATTATTGTGCCTTGTTCGCATCAATTGCCCGTGTCTGTTCGTGCTAGAGCCTACCAGGATAGATGCCAACTCGCGGTGCCGTAGAGCCAGAATCTGTAGGTGGTTGGTTGTCCTGTATCCGTACTACTAATAGATGGTTCTTCTCGAAAGCTGGCTCCATCCGCGCTACCGGCTGGGGTACAGGATGCGGGATGAAGAGTCAAAGCTTCTCTCGGCAATAGATCTTAAGTGGCGCCTGATAATGGTCGCCGACCTCTTCTCGAACAGAGCTTTTCCATGGTCGTCGATTCGCTAAAAGGGCCGGCAGCTCAGGAGGAATGCCTCTGCGCACGGCAGCGGCAAAAAGAACCACGTGTAACGCGGAGTCTGTTGAGTACCCCTGCTTCCTCCCAGCCGCCTCGCGCGTTCCTGTGATAATTAGAGAGCGTGGAGACTAGCCCCCAAATTTGGAGAATAAGGCCGTTGTTCTTTTAGCCTCGGTGCAGTAGCGCAGACTGGCTCGTCAAGATCAGTGGCCGACAGCTGTCGTGGCTGCATGCATGCAAGGCATAAGACCTGGGTCTGCAAGCGAAGCGGCACGAACACCACAAACCCGGCTGCTTCCATGCCCACCCTAAGATACTGGCCAGGGCCTGTTTTGCTGTTGTCGCGCCGGCCTGTATCGGGCTCTTGAACCGAGCGGTGTTCGGCCGCTACTCGGCTGTGTGTGTGGGAGGGGTTATCTGGAGACTGGGAGTCAGGTGTTCAGAGCGGGAGTGCGGGGCAACATCATTTTTCATGTATGCTTTTTTCACACTTCGTGCCCTCCCATTCCTTGTCCTGGCTTGCAGGTATCGTTGCCAACATGGTATCGAGGAGGAGAGCGGCTCGGCGTGACCGCGGTAGGTTGAATTCAGCTCGCAGTGGATGCTCGTCACTTTGCTTTTGGGTCCTTGGAAGCAGACCAGATGCCCCTCAAGTCGCTTCCCACCTGCTTCTGGCGACCCCTCGTGGGCTGTAGCACAAGAGCTGCAGCTTGAGCGCGATGGCACATGGTCGGTCTTGGAAGGCGTCAGCTGTGGCGGATGACGAGGCCGAGTCCGGGGAAGCCAGTCCAGGCCACAGGAGATCAACAAGCCAGAGCGCCGGTTCACTGCACAATGGCCCCCGAGCCCCAGGTTGACAAGCGCTGTGAAGTGGAGATCAAACCGGGTGGCTTGCGTTGGGTCGACTGGGCACCGGCAACGTCATTAGTCTGCTCCGAAGATGCTCTGATTCGAGCGGCAAGCAGCAGGTGCCGTTGTCGTAGAGGTCGAAGGAAACCCAGGAGGAAGATCAGCTCGAGATTTGACTTGTTGGCAAATCTCAAGCCGGCCGGTCGTCGTTAGGTGAGGTCGAAGCAACCGCAGTGGGTGAGTGGGAACCCCGGAAGTTGAGATGGTCCACGTCTCGGCAACGGGCGTGACGGAGTGGTTCAGCAGGGAGACCAAAGAAGAAAGCTTCTCCGCATCGATCGACATGCTCCCCGCTCCCCTTCAGCCGGAGAAGCTCGTGGTGTGTGGTGCGCCGTCTGAAGGTGTTGCTGCGGATGCTCATAGTCTTGGGCGCCCCTGGTGGGATGGCTCGGTGCTTGTGTCTGTCTGGCGGTCCCCCTTCCAAGTCCAAGATCTGTAGTCCCGAGCCGCCCGGCCCCTGGTGCGATTGAGTGCTGGCAAACGGGAATCGTCGCCATGCAATCACCACGTATGGCTGCCATGTGCTGCGATGTTCAGGGTATGTTGATACGTCGGGTCGAAGCGCAACGCTGGCTGCGGCCGAACGAAGGGTCCTGGGCGAAGACTGACAGATGAATGGGTGGGCAGACGGGTGATGGATTGTCGACGGGCAGAGGACCATTGGTCGGTCCATGGCGAAGGATGAGCAGGCCTCAGTCTTGTCCTCGTGGTTCACAGGTTGGGTTGGAGTGAAGCGGGTGAGATTCCTTTTTCCATGCGAGATGGGCAACTGGAGAAGCAAGTCGAGTCTCGAACGACGGCGGTAGTACTGCAATGGCGCGGAGAGGAAGGTCGGTCACGGAGTACGCGTACATACCTAGTACGCGTGCCTGTGTTGCCTAGGTACCTGTGATAGACGGCACGGCAACCTGCAGGTACTGAGGGTTCTGACGCTGCTGCGGCTGCCATGGGAAATCCGGCCATCACATCTCGAACGTGGTGGACTTTGAAGGCCTCACACACTATCGCGGCTTGGGTACCTGCCCACGACAGGCAGGCATTATCTCGGGTCGGGGACGGATACAAATGACCCGATCGAGGAGCTACCTAGGTCTTGGGTAGTGACGGCAGGAGGGCTTAGTCGACTTCTCGGGCGATCCCCATGTGTCCTTCCTATTGTGCCGCGATCACACATCACATGCGCCGCGCCGCCCGCAGCGAGGCGATTCGCTGGCTCACAGCAGCGGAGGGATGAGCAGGAGCGGGAGCGGGAACAGGAACAGGAACAGGAACGGGCAGGAATGAACCGGGCAGGCTGATAATACAGACAGGAATGACGGGAGTAAGAGCAGAAGTAAAAGCAAGCAAGAGCAAAAGCGGCAACCACCCGAGATAGCGTCAACTAACGCTCCTTCCTGCGACAGTCGGCACACAGTCGAATATGCGCATGTGTCACCTGCCACTTGCCGTCTCCTCACATCACTCGGGCCCATAGGGCATCCTTGAAGGCACCGAGGCAGCAAGTTGGGTACCTACCTACCTACAGGCTACTGAGGCAGTAAAGGTACCTAGGCACGTCGTACTTTGGTCTGGCAGTTCTTGCCTCGCAGGTGGTGACTTTGGTGAGGTCTGTACCTAGGCCCACTCATCCATCTGGAGGAAGGCCCTTTGGCCCTGGCCCGCAACTTTACCCTGAACTTTGAAGACTGCAACCCAGGCCTCGATGGACAGGGGCTTGTTCATCCCATCTTTTCTACTGTCCGGGGGCCCCAGTCCCCATCATCACACACACTCACCTCGAGGCTCGCTCTAGTTCTTCGCCGTCACCACCAGGTTATCCTTACTCATACGCGACACACGCACACTTGCTCTGCCGCCCGTTAATGCAGGCTAAGGGACAGGCCCAGCAGCTGCCAGATGCCACCAGCGCAGAATAGGGAATCTTTACGAACGAGCAACAGGCATGGCCTAGGCATGGCCTAGGCATGCCCGTCATTTGCGCCCGGTACTTGACGATATTCCCCTCCGCCAGAGTCATGCTTAAATGGTGGATGGCGGTCGCAATGCCGGATTCGATCACTTGTGCCGAGTGTGCCACCGCCGTCGCTGTCACCAGTGGTTGTCGCCACCCACCGCTCACTTCTTCTTGGACCTCTTTGCTTTTTCCCCCCTCGATCCTCTCAAGACCTGGCAGTGACGGCTGAGGTCTGTTTGACGGTCCGGCTCTTGACCTCGGTGTACCGGGTTTCCTCTGTGACAACTCAACGGGCACAGGAGACTTCCCCTTCATGTGCTTGAGCTAATCTGTCAATTGTCAGTGTCAAACGTCAGCTTCGAAGTGTCATGCCTAGTTCTGTATGAAGCCATGCCAAAGAAGAAATGACCTGTTACAAGCACGACTGGCCTGTGCCAAGGGCATCCCTACTGATGGACTGATTAGATGGATCGATCTTGGCGGTCCGGTGAGTGCCGGCTTGACCAACGGGGTCCGACACAGTGGTCTGGTCTTGCACGAGGCGCGAGGACTCCTGGCAGGGGAATCCATCACTTTCCCGTGTCCCTTTTCCGCGAGCGACTGAAGCAGATATCCGCATTCGTCCCTCGACGTTGACTGTGACCACAGAAATACCTGGGCGGGCGAAGCACCACCACGGAAGCAACCCTCGCAGGGTTGGACGGGGCGTCCATCCGGAAGCATTGTCTGTAACGGGCAGGACGAGAAGAGAGCAAGGCCATGACGGGACGTCGCGGGGATCCGGGCTGCAAGAACACATTCGACACACGCCAATTCCTCCTATCCAGGTCGCTGATCTACCGGGACGTTGACTACGGGTGCGGGTGTGCATTGGCGCAAACGTTCTCGCGTTCGTCCAAAATAGTCGAGCCAGCGATCCAAACGCATTTCGTCTCGCCTCACTGGAGAACCACTGGTCCTGTCGTCCGCTCGTTGTTTCTTTTTCCACTCTGCCAAGCCAGTCGACTCTATTGTCGATGAGACGTAGTTGCAGTGATTAATCGAATCCCAGATGGTCCTGGGGAAATGGAACTGCATGCATGCAGCGCAGCATAGGTACGTAATTTATTCAAGTACCGGCTTCGATAGGTGCCGCCTGGATCACCAAGGTGCCCCCTTCGCCGGACCTCTGTGCATCGCTGCATGGCCCTGCGCATACCATGGGTGGTACAAGCAGTCCTCCAGGGTTCCATTCGAAAGGTATCAGATGCTCGCACAGGGCAGGCAACGGCTTGGCATATTTTGGTTGCCCGCTTACATACTATGTAGTGCTTCTGGGTCAGGCTCGAATCATCTCAAGGTCATCCGACGAAGGGTACCGACTAGAAGGAAGTTCGCGGCTTCCGGTCCTAGGGAGTTGAAGACCCTGGGCCATCGAAACAGGGCTGGAGGCTAGTCGTCCAGGCCGCTGACGGCATGGGCTGGCGGGAAGATGAGGCGCCGCCGCTTCTGCCACCCACGTGTTGATTAGCTCGTCAAACACCAACAGATATATCCAACACAGGTTGCAGCCTGGTGGGTAAGTCAATCGCGGGCAAATATCAGGGAAGAGGAAGAAGAATAGAAAGGAGAAAAAGGCTAATGAATGAGATGTGGATAGATGTTTTCCAGGTCCGACCCATCTTTACGAGCTTGTAGTGAGCTGCAGAGTCATGTTCGGTCGTGTCGCTGGCGGAACAACTGAGGAGTTGTGGAGAAGCAAAGCTGGGAACATGGCCATCAAGTGCCCGCAGGGTGCGTTCAGGCGCCGGGGAGACCTTCATTACTGACCCAAGAAGGCATTGAAGCCCGTAGGTAAGTACCCATCGAGTAAATTTTGCGGCCACCAGGGAGTTTTCTGTTTCTTCCTTGGCTCACGGACGGCCGGACGAGGTTGACGAGAACGGGGACGGGACTGAGCGCCTAGCAGGTCTGGCGAGCATGGTTATCGACATGGAAGCCAACATATATCGGAGTCACTGTAATAAATGTCACGCATCTATTCACTCGTCCTTGGAACCCGGCTCAAGTTGAGTCTCGGGCAGCATCGGAGCCGGTTGCCAAGTGATGTAAGTGTCTTGTGCTACCTTGAGAGAGCCCAGCACATACTATGTACTGGAGCGCGGCTACTTATGCGAGGAGGAAGCTTCGTCAGCGGTGCCACAACATGAGAGGCGTGCGGTAATATCACAGTGGCTGCTCGGGCAGGAGGTGCTGCGAGCGCCCGTGGACTCGGGACTCACAAGCTTTCCCGCGCAGCTCACGCACCTTATGTCGACTGCCTCCGAGGGCTGAGGTGTCTGTGATTCGATTTCGCCATCTTGCATGTCGAGTGCCTGTTTGGACAGCGGATAGCGACATGATATGAAGGACGGTCCCTGGGGTTCGAGCAAGTGGCCGGCCGCCGCTCTGGCTTAAAGGCGCTGTATTAAGGGGGGGGGTGGGAAAGGGCCAGACGCTTTCCGGATGGTACGGGAGACGATGGGTCTTCTTCCATCCGCCTCGACCTTGTTTGCGGTGGAGTTCTCGGCCTGTTCCTTGGGCCGCTCCCTCCACATTAGATCGCTGTTGTGTGTGGTTTTTCCCACGCCGATTATGATTAATATGGTGCGAGCAGAAAAGATGAGCGTCGAGGTGAACGTGGCGCCCCATATTCCCGTGTCCCGTCCGTTCTCCCCTCTGGCTTGGCAAACGCATGGTCCTCATCGTACTTTGGACGCCGTTCGATGGAAAGGACGAACGACAACCTTTTTTTTGCGTTTTCCCTCCCCAACTACCTACATACTTGATGCGGCTTTTTTGTCTTTCTGTTGTTTGCTTTTCTTCCCAACAGCCGCTTCCATTGGACCCATGTTGCCCCATCGCACAATCACACACACACACACACACACACACACACACACACACACAGTCACTGTCACACTCACAGTGCCCGCTAAATGCCGCGCCGGGCCCTCTACCCCATCCCGTGCTTGTCCCTGTTGCTTGTTCTCCGCGGTTACGGGGGCAGAAGGCGAGGTACCTCAGGCATTGCGCGCAGTTGCTCCACCCCGGCTCCTCAAAGGAGGTGGATGTAATAATATATTACCGCGCACCTCGAGAATTCAGCAACGACAAGTCAGTAAAGTAAGTGAGGACAAGCCGCCCGCTGCGCTGTGCCCCGGGCAGACAGAAGTCTCGTCCTCAGGCACTGCCCACCTGATGCTGATGGTGATGCTTGCTTACCGCCCTGGTGATGAGACGTCTGCCGGCGCTGTACTATGGTAGGTAACTACCATGTACTACTGCTGGTCCGCCCCGACTGGGAAAGGTGACCTGTCCATCTCCTGTCCATCTCGCATCCATCCTTTGCACCTTGGGTTGGGCCTCGCTCTTCAATCTCGGGACTCCACACATCCATCCAAGTCGGACCCTTGTCCTGCTGTAAGTACAAAGCAGTCGGTAAGGCAAGGTATTATCGCGGGTCGTGTGAGAGGAAAAGAAACGAGGGAAGCGCCACAAAGCAGGTACTCGCCTCCACGGCTATAGCCACGCGAGTCTGCAGCGAGCCGCGTCTCTCTCTGTCTCGAACGGGGAGGTCGATTATGGCATGGCCGGCCGGGCAGCCAAAAGGCACCCATCCCTGTTTGTTTTCCTGGCCTCTTGGTCCCTGCCTCTCAGGGCGACTCGACGACTCGTTGTTCCCTGACTTTTTATATTGCCTTTTTTGCTGCGTGCCCGTTTCATTGCGCAGCCCAGCACTGCCCAGCACAGCACAGCACATCACGATACGAGACGGGCGAGAACGTTTTAGAGGTGGTCGTTGTCTTGTGGTGCACTTTCTCCGAGACACCCTCTCCCGAGTCGGGATCGGGCTAGGTCGACCGGCTTCTCGATCATTTTTCTCGGCCTTCGACGCCCTTGGACCAACAGCAACACACGAGGTAGCTTTCCGTTCAGCGACATGGTTCTAGCCGGCCGGCTTGTTGGAGGGCCTCTGCAACATGGCAAACCCATCGTGACGGGGTTGCATGGGCATGTGCTGGGAATAAGACAGAAGAAGAGTGCATCGCTACTTCCGATCTGTACCCAAGCAGATAGGTACCTAGGTACCTAGTGTAGGTAGCTGTTAACGACGAGGGCCGGTGCAGGGCTTCCTTCCATCCCACCGGGCTTCTCCTCCTTCTGTGATGGAAGCAAAAGCCCCCCAGACCCAGAGCCAGAGCCCGGCCCTAGTCGCATCGAGACCCCGACAGAAAGCAGACAAGCCTCGCTGGTCGACGTCCTCTGCCACCCCGGTCCCCTACCCCGGCCTTCACGCTACGTTAACAGCAGCTTTGCCCCATCTTTCCCCAACATCGTGCCCCCCTTCCTGGGTCCGTCCCTAGTGTCCCCCTCTCCTCCCCCAAATTCCCTCGGTCCTTTCCTGCTGGGGGGCCCTCCTCATTCTCCTCAGGCTCCGCTCCTTGCACTACACCGTAGGCAGGTACCTCCGTCGTCCAGTGTCTGTCTCCATTGCCCTTCACATCCCCGGTTATGGGTCTCCATTGCTCACCAACGGCGCGCATTATCCTCCTCTCTTTCTCTCTCCGTCTTCCCGCTTCCTAGGTCTGCCACACTACTCCTCCTCCCACTGTCACTAGGTATTACCGCGACCTGGCAGCTACAGCCTACAGCTAGCTCTATGTGACCCTCGGCCGGCCTCTTCTGCTCTATTTTATTTTTCTTCTGCCCCCCCCCTTCGTGCAACCTCTACTCTCCCCCCTCTGCCTTGATTGGACTCTCCCTCCTTGTCAATCTCCTCCCCCTGGTTCTGTAACCGTTCCCTTTTGCTCCCCTGCCGCTTGCTGCATCCGAACTGCCTCTGCCTCCCCAGGGCTACGAGGGACGAACGCACCCCAGTCGACCGCGCTACCTGGCCACCTCCACATGTCTACTCGCAGCCGGCCACTGGGAGGCAGTCATCATTTTACCTGCTAGGCCAGGCCTGGTAACCTCTTTGCCTTTCCTTACTTCATAACCTCACCGGTCCCCGATCCCGTCTCTCTGCTAGCCCGGCTTCTTGTTCTGGTTCTTGTGCTTCTGCACTTCTCTGCCGAACGAACTTTTTTCATCCCGACATCTTGGGCGCCTTACACATATACCCGCCAAAACGACGACTGACAGACAGCCCGACTCCAAGCTGGCTGCCGCGACATGTCGTAGAGAACCGACTGGCTTTCCGAGTAGCCTTCCCGTGTGCTTGAACCAACCGCGTTTCCCCCACACACCCAGCCCGTGTCGAACCGAGTCCCGGGACGGCTTCGACTTCTCTCCTCCCGCCCCTTCCCACCCAAGATATCTACCCACTAAGACATGACGACGTCCATCTACGAACCAATGAACGGCATGACTCCTCCCGGCGTCCATCCCGTGGCCATGTCTCGTCCCCAGGTCGGCATTGAGCGCTTGCCAACCCGGCGGATGAGTAACGAGCCACGGGAATCGATGAACTGCAAGTCATGCCGCAAGCGCAAGGTGAGACCGAGCATGGGGGGGCACTCCCAGACCGCAAATCTGGGAACTCCCAACCCCGACGCTCTGGCACAACCGTCTAACAATGTTTTGCCGTTAGATAAAATGTAACAGACTCAGGCCTTCCTGCGAGGCTTGTCAGGTTTTCCAATGTCCATGCATATACGGTAAGCAATATTCTATCTCTAAAACGTCGTGAAGGCAGGATCCGCGGGGGGGTGTTGGTTGACTAACATGAATCGGCGTTTTCTGCAATAGATGCTGTGCCGAAGAAGCGCGGACCTAAGACAGATGTCTTGGAAGCGCTGCTGAAGAGAGTGGATGGCTTGGAGGCAAAGTTGAAGGAGAAAAATTCTGGGGAGAAGACCCCAACGACACCGACGACGGCTGGTATCAAGGAAGAGGACGCTTCCCGAGCAGACGACGAGACGGAGGACGACCCGAACCCCAAACGCCTGGCTCTGGACACTAAAGTGGACGCCGACGAATCAGCCGTCTATTCACCTGCCCCGGCAAGGTAGGTTGTCGCCACCTGAAGCACCGTGTAATGATGGGTACTGATTCCAGTAGTGAGCCTTCACCGCCCGGTGTTCAACCCGATGCCCTGCTGGACACGTACTTCTCGAGGTTCCATTCTAAGCCTTACCACATTCTCGACGAGTCATCTGTTCGCCAACGGTTGCAGTTGAACCAACTACCAAACTATCTAGTACATGGCATTTATGCTGTTGCTGCGAGGTATGACCAGCAAGCTGGGCTGCCTGAGTAAAAGCCACTGACATGTCCCACAGATACACTCCTCACCCTAGTGGTTACCAATCAGCGGTCCAGCTGAGTGAGGAGTTTGCATCGAGAGCAAGGGCCGAGATCGACACAGACGAGCCTTCTGTAGATGCTCTGCAGGCTCTTCTCCTGTTGGTCATCGCCTTCACGGCGGCAGGCAAAGGAAAGAAGGCGTACATGTTGATGAGTAAGTCACTCGCTCCCCAAACCAAAGCTCTTTTCAGTTGACAAGTGGCGCAGCCAATGCTGTTGGGATGGCAATGGCCCTCGAGACACACCGCGAGATGGACATCAACGCCCGCGTCACCCCGGTCGAAAGGGAGATGAGGAGGAGGCTATTTTGGACGTGCTATCTGCTCGACCGGTTCCTGGCCTGCGGCTCTAAGCGCCCGTCTCTTGTCGGCGACAAGACCATCCTCCTCAGGCTGCCATGCTGGTCACCAAACCCTTCGGCACCGCCCATCGATGGCGAATTCTTTCAGTCAGGATCCAACCTCCAGTTCCTCCAAGGCAGCGGGAAGAAGTCGCAGGGGAGCACAGGAATGCTCATCGACATCAGTCGAATTCTGGGTATCACCAACCGGTACCTGGCAGCTGGTGGTGTGAAGGGCGACTCCCACTTCCCTTGGCACTCACTGTCGAACCTCTCCAAGATCCGCCAAGACCTGGACATCTGGGCATCCGGCACCGAAGACGTCTTTTCGAGCCTGGACACACTGTTCGGCCAGCCTGACTCGACGATCCTTGTTCTCAGCAAGCTCATCTACCACCTTATTCACTGCCTGATTTACAGACCCTTCCTTCCCATCGACCTTGCTGAGCTTGCCGGGACAGGGCAGCATCAATCATGGCAAATTGAAGCGACCAACATGTGCTTCTTGCACGCGAACGCCATCTCCGAGCTAGTAGAGCTTGGCAAGCAAACCGGCACAATCGAGTGGCCAGCTTTCGTGGGCTACTGTATTTGCACTGCAGGCACGGTTCATATTCACGGCGCACACTACAACAAGAACGGAAGCGGGGACTCGACCGTCTTCAGCATGTCCGCAGACTTCCTGTCGAGGGAGATGCAACAGCTGAGCGAGCTGCGGTATGCGTGGGCTAGCGTTCAGCATCAGAGAGAAACTCTCCAGGGCATCTACAACGCTCACTCGGAACTGGTCAAGAGCCTGGGAAACAATCCCATGCGCTACTCTCCAGCATTCCATCTTGAAGACTTCTTTGACCGATACTCCAACATTGGTGGTCCCGGAGGCCAGACATTCAACTTTGACGCGGCCAACCTCAGCCTGTCTGACGTTGTCGTTGACTTCACCACGGACACCTACACAGGACACGACCTCTACGCGCCCCGAGCAAACAGCATGCATGAGAATGAACGGCCAAACCTCAAGCGCAAGAACACCGCTCCGTCGGGTCGCAAGCGCCCTGATCCGAAGGTTCTGTCGCCGCTCAGCACCACTAGTATGGCACCTCCGCATGGCTTGCCGACACCTTCCCATGCACGCCACTCGTTTTCACACCCGACCCCGACGATGGCGACCCATCCATCCCCGGGTCTCTTGGCAACGCCGACTTCATTGCCGCCGCACCCCGAGGTAATTGAACATGCGCCGATGGGTGTACCACACGGTCAATACGACGAGGCGACGGCCAACAATGCTGCTGTGGCCGCCGCCGCTGCGGCTGGTTTTTCCCTCGGCCACCATGCTCATCCGCAGGGCAACGTTCCTCCCTTGTCGTCGACTCCCTTCTCCCCTCAGTTCAGTTTTGCAACCCCAGGTGCCAGCGGCAACGGCGAGGGGCAAGGGAACTACGACCCCATGTTTGGCACGCTGCCGACCAATGCCTTTAGCAGCCCCGCTGCATGGCACGGTGACGATGGAGGGAACAGGGTTGCGGGGGTAGCTGCACCCAGCCCAGGCAATAAGAGCACCAACGGCAGTACCGGGACCGGTCCCGGCGACGAGAAGGACCCATTCCTGAGCCTACTGGAACAGCTTGCCGAGAACGAGCACCAATTCGCGCGCCCAGGCAGCGAACTCGACTTCTTCTTTGGCGGTTCCGGCGTAACGCAGTAAATATTTTTGTACGATTCGACGATTCTTTCGGTTTTGGTTTGACCTAATAACCGCCTTACGTTTTTTTTTTTCCCCGTCAGCACGATACCTCTACTTGAACGCACTCTTGTTTGGAAACTCGATCAAAGCCGGGAGGGGGGGGGGGGGGGACTGGCATTCTTTTTTAGAAAAAGGAGGGAAAAGTCATCAGGATGGAAACGGCACTTCCGGACGGGATCGTTGACGATGGAATGACCTAACATGCCTGGGAGTTTCGGAACTGGTGCTTTCTCCGGGTTTGTGCAAAGAACAAGCATGTGTGGATTCCTACTCTTATTGTTGCTTCTTGGATAATTTGCATGAGCATCCGCAAGGGAGACAAGTCGGGAGGGACTCGCAGTCTCATGTATGGAGATGGAAATTTTGGGTTTACTTGATACTATTCTTGGTCGCTGAGCGACGAGTCCGGCACGCGGTGAGGAATCGCGCCCGATTTACCAAGTCTTTTAGCTTGAGGGGGGTTTCCAGACTCTACAACACACGCTTACCAGAGCCTGTTACAAATGCAGAGAAAAAGTTGAAAGCTCCACGCTATTATTCCCGTGAATTGAACGCACCGCTCGCCAGCTCCTTCAAAAGAACTGAATGCTGTCGGTGTTGGGTGGATAAGTGCTTCCCGTCGGTGTAGGTCGATGACTCGCTCGGTCTGATCCGATCGGGCCCCAAAGCACGTCCGTTACCGCAGTCTCTGCATGTCTGGCACATGCTCCCGAGGCCGCCCAACTGCCAGCCAAGACTCGTCGAGGGCGGCAAAGGCCATGATTTCCTCAGGAGCAGCAGTTGACTGCTGCTGCTCGTTGGGCGTGCCTGCGTACACAGACACCACCACCAGCATCATCGTACAGGACCCGAGGGCAGGCGCGTGACACGGCCCCGGGGGCGGGCTCATCTCTTGCATTGCATGCCTTCCCGCCCGGAAGCTGAAAGAGTCATTCGAGCAACATGGAAGCTAGTGAGGTAGGTCGCAAAGGTACCTTGCCCACATACACACTAGTACCTGGTATGCGTCCCGTGTGTGTGTGTGTGTGTGGTGTGTGTGTGAGAGAGTGAATGTGCGTCTGGGGTAATCTGCATCTCGGCCGAAGGGAGACCGGGGGTCATTTGATGAGGAAGCGCTGTGGGTGCTGCGTAAAGGTATGTGCCGATGACCCGTTGGGAAGAAGGGCAAGGTAGCAAATGCGGGGGAGAGGTGAGGGGGGAGGGATGACGGCCGGGGTTGACTGGGGATTATGGGGTTCGAGGTGTAGACATGGGGAGGGGTTTGGATACGACTCATCGTTCGGTATTCGCTCGGGTCGGGAGGGACCGAGGCATTGGACCCGGGGGGTTTTCGCTCTCCCTCTTGGTGGCCTGGTGTAGGTACCATAATAGCGCGCGGTGCATGCGGCTCCGTGGTACGGATACAGCTTTCGCCTCCTTGGGCTATGAGTAAAGTGGTGACGTTAAGCTGAGATAGCGACGGCAAAGAGGCTATGGACTGACCGCAAGGATCGATCCATTTGATGAATGTAAGGGGGGGTGGGTGGAAACGTAATGGAGGTTCCCCAATTTTTACACGGATACTCGGGCCGTCGCATCTGAGGCCCTTCTTTCTCTTTGGCTCTGCTTTTTTGTTTTTTCTAGAAGAAATATGAGAGAAAAATGAGACGGGATGGGGGGATATAGCAGAGGGAGAATATTGGTCTTTCGCTCGTCCTCTCTCCCGTCTGCTGATGAGGTGGTAGTCAGATTGGGGTTGTGACAGGGGGTTAGACGAAAGGTGGAGGGGAGTCTGGGGTCCGGGGTCCGGGGTATTAGGGTGTGAACTACGGTATTGTGTACCTCGAACTGATGGAAGAAGAAAAGGGAGAGAAGGGAGAAAGAGAGGACAAGCAGAGAGAAAGCGCCGGTGATGGAGGGAGGGATGATTGAGGTGTAGCGAG
Source organism: Colletotrichum sojae (assembly GCA_014235955.1). Classification (NCBI taxonomy): domain Eukaryota; kingdom Fungi; phylum Ascomycota; class Sordariomycetes; order Glomerellales; family Glomerellaceae; genus Colletotrichum; species Colletotrichum sojae. The sequence continues at coordinate 162,749 of WIGN01000057.1, forward strand.
GCCTGCATTCATAGGTAATAGGTAATAGGTAATGGATGCTCAGCTGGCCACAGTTGGATTTGACCTGTGAAAGGATCAAACATGTGGAAGGATGGACACGTGGAAAAGGGTCTCTTCCTGGTTGAGGCTTTCGATGATGGTGCTTTTCCGTGGGCTGACCATCCTAGGAGTCGGATTTCCTTCTCGCTAACTCTGGGGGTGGAGTGATCGGCGCCTTTGGCGCGCTGGGAGCGGTCCAGTGGTCGCGGTGGCCACTGGACAGCGTGAACCCAAGGTAGCAGCAGATTAGGATGCTGCTATATTGCGGGGTACGGGGATGTTTGCTGTCATGTTTTTTGTGTGTAGGGTGATATGATATGGCTTTGGGGAATGGTGATTGGCAAGCCGTCGGGGAATGGGCCAGTTTGTGTGGTTGTACGAGAAGAGAGGGGGAAAGGAAAACAACTTTTGGCGTTAGCATTAATTAATTATGATTGTACGGCCATGCAGTTAGTCGGAGGATGCCCGGGACGAACGGCACCCGCTCGAACCCTCCGTCCGGCCTTGCCGGACGTCTCTCCGGATGCCTTTCAGCGCGGTCTGTGTCACCCGGGCCCTTCCCCTCTTCCGTTGGGGAGGATGTTGCGTCGCCTCAGTGGCCGGATAGTATTGTCCGAGTTTCGGGGGGTTGTGTTTTCATGTAATCGGCACTTCGGCAGCATTCGGCAGAGCTGTCTATCAAATAGTAAGCACCATTCTTTCACATCATGTTGCACCTTCCTCCGATCAACCGCTTCCGCCTCACGACTATCTTATGTACTCCAGACCAGCCCAGGTAGGCAGGTACTTGCGCATCGGGCCATCATTTACAAGGTGGTTAGTTAGGCAGGTAGATAGACAGACAGACAGGTTCTAACTACCTACCCTGCACTGAAACCCAGCAGATTCAGACATCGTTAACTTCACATTCTTCCGACAGCCAGAACACGTCTACCCAGCGATACCATCAAGTTGTGACGCACCGACAGGCAGCATCATCGACTGTCACACCGAGTATCATGCATCCGCCAAGCTGCCTTGAACATGCGGTCCCGCACCCGGTCCGGCAACGACGACATCTTGAGGGGGACTATTATTTCACACCCCTATGCTAAGTACTTCGCATCCTCTCTGAATAATACAGCCCACTACTATTATCATCGTTGCAATCGTCCAGTATTGTTACTGTTGTCCGTTATTGTTACTGTTGTCCGTTATTGTTACTACTATCCGTTATTGTTGTTATTGTCCGTTATCGTCACTACTGCTTGTCATTATTGTAGTGTGGGAGCTTGTAGGAGGGGGATAATCAGCTTAGGGATGTGAAATAATAGTCCCCATATTGAGACGGTCACAGAAGACACAAAATAAAGTGGTTACCACCTCTGATTGGCTAGCTCTACCCTTCACCTCCATCAAACCCAGCAAAGTATCAGCTCACTTACAACACCATGTCTTCTTTGACAATGTCTATTCCTCCCGGCTCCCGGCTCCTGGTGACCGGTGCCAGCGGCCTCCTCGCATCCCACATCTGCCTCCTATAGTCGGTAGGGTCCGAAGTCCTGATACCCCGTCCCCTTGACAAATGTCTGCAACCACGGCCCCTGTGTCTTCGCCTCCACTAGTTCCAAGAAGAGCTGCGAGTGTGCGTCTCCGTCGATCTTGAAAGCGGCCGAGCCGTCCGGCTTCCGCTGATCAACATAATAAAATCTACAAACTGTTAGTCGCATGCACTTGGTCGTTTGAGCACGTCGGGGATGGCATACTTGAATCCCTTCTCTTTGTACTCGGCGGCAGCAGCCATCATCATGTGCGCAGACGCCGACTTGCCAGCGCCCGACTCCAGAAACTGCGGGAGGGGTGTGACGTTGAGGATGTTCCCCGTGAAGAAGAATGCCCTGGGAGCATCGGCAGGGAGCTCTGCGAAGCCGAGGACGGCTTGTTGCGCAGCGACAAAGACACTGGTGTTGTTGACGGTCATGTCTCGCTGGAAAGCATCCAGAGAGATCGCGAAGGGGTCGCCTGGGGGAGCGAATGTCGCGGCGCCGGCTGTGACATCTTAGCACGGCACTCAGCTAGAGCACTCTAGCGCGAGACTTACCGTTGTAGATGACCACGCTTGGGATTCCCAGCTCCTTTTTGACTTTTGCGAAGGCTTTCACAACATCATCCGGGTTGGCGAAGTCGCTCTTGATGTTGAGTTGGTTATTCGTGCTGTCTACCTCGTTCAACGACCGGGCTGCGATCGCAACCTTGTAGCCTTTTGAGGCAAAGGCCTTCGCGGCTGGCAGGCCGACTTTAGGCCCCGCGCCGAGGATGAGAGCGACAAGAGATGTTTTGGACATGGTTGGGAATGTGAGAGAGAAGTCTGAAAGTGTGCAGTTGAGCAAGAGAGCAAGAAAGCAAGAAGGCTGTGTTCAGCTGTTGTATATATGGTTACCTTCATCGAGGCCAAGGAGAGGCCAGGGTACGGTACCCGATTGATAATCATTTAAGCCATTCAAGGCGGCTAGATTCTGCTGCTAGCGTTTGTAATCATGCAGCATTCCGTCGTAGTGGTGTCCCGGGTGGTGTTGCTATTGGGGAAGCAAGCTAATCGCGGACCTGACCAACCAGGGATTGTGTCATCACGGACCCTTCGTAAGGTCCGGACTTGCATGCATCATGTCCAATTCCATACGCACCAATGGTAGTTCTATCTTCGAGCCCTCCGCTCCGGCTGACTTTCTTGGCTCGTAGTTGTGTAAGCTTGGATAGTTGATATCCCTTGGTTGCCTGATTGCATCATTCAGTTAAGATGGAACTCCTGTGTAGCATTGTCAATATTTGCCAGCTTGCAACTATGCACATTTTGAGTATTGTGTACCTACTCTAAATAGTAACGAGTTCACTGATTAACTTTGGATGTGAGAGGGTGCAGTGATGCATTTAAAAGGAGACCGGAAATCCGTAGTCCCAGGTTCGTATTGCGATCTATCATCTCACCTGAGTCTTCCATCATCAGCTACCATTCTCGCAAGCCTTTCGCCTACAATCAGATATTTCATTGCCCCACACAAATTCATCAAAATGGCAGACATCAAGAAGATCAAAGTGTTGGGAGTCCACGGGCCTAACGCTGCCAAGGTGATTCTCCTATGCGAGGAGCTCGGACTGCCATACGAGACGGAAATCATCCCCCTCAGCGACGTCAAGAACCCCAAGTACGTCGCCATCAACCCGAACGGGCGGCTGCCGTCCATCCAGGATCCCAACACGGACCTCACGCTGTGGGAGTCGGGCGCCATCATCGAGTACTTGACCGACAAATACGACAAAGACCACAAGCTCAGCTTCGCGCCGGGCACGAACGAGGCCTACCACGCTCGCCAGTGGCTCTACTACCAGACCACCGGCCAGGGACCGTACTACGGGCAGGCGATGTGGTTCATCATATACCAGCCACTTCCCGAGGCGCGCGAGCGTTACGTCAAGGAGGTCAACCGCGTGACTGGCGTTCTGGATGGACACCTGGCCAGGCAGGAGCCTGACGCGGACGGCAACTCCTGGTTCTTGGGCGGTCGGATCTCGTACGTCGACACCGCCTTCTTTTCGTGGCAGCATACGGTCTCGCCGCGGATTCCGGACGACGAGTTCAACCAGGATGACTTCCCAGACGTCAAGAGGTGGTACGAGAACATGCTCACGCGCCCGAGTGTGCAGAAGGTCCTGAAGCTCCAAGAGGCCAAATAGGCAGCGGTAGGTCCAGCACTGTTCGAGGGGGTCCTTCTTCCTTGCACCAGGGAGTCACTGCTGTGAGGGTGGGAGACATGAAGAGGTATTCTTGTTAGTATCGGAATAGAATCAAATTGCTTGTGGGAACTTGCTCGCCTTCCGCATATCTTTCTTCTGTGCAACAAGAGTGCTTGAGCGATGGTTTCAAGTTGACGGAACGCCAAGAAAGCAGCCTCCGACATATGAGATTGCAAAACAGGACGGTGAATAGACGAGTCCTGCTGCATACGCACCCTGACAAATCCTTCATGTTATTATGTGTATTTCCGAGCACAGGTTGAACCTCAAGCTTTGCCGCTTCCCAATGACCGGTGAGGGCGCATGGCAGCTAGTGTGACCATCTCCAACGTGCTCTCGGATCGGCTGGCGGCTGCACCTGCCAGCGTGTTTGGGGTCAGGGCAACCTGACTAGCGGCATTCATCCTGCTGCTATAGGCGAGAATGCGGGATAGAAAACCAATTACGTTTTGTTCGAAAGCAATCATGCTGAGACCATCACGCAAAGAACTCCGCAGATTCTAGGCTGAAAAGACGAACAGCCTTGTATGCTTCGTTGTGTAAGTCGTTGCAAGTGCGATGCATTCGCCTGAGCTCCTCGGATCTCGAGTATGTTCTCGGATCCTTGGCAAGCGTCTCTAGCAGACGTAGAAACGGCTTGAGGAGATGGAGGTCTGAAAGTGCGTTTGGGGAGGTGGGGTTTTGTGTGAGATTTTGGAGTATTCTGCTTGCTGCAGCGAAGAAAGAGTGAAGAAGCATCCTGGAGTGCGTCAGAGGAACAGTTCAGAAATGGTTTGGTTCTCAAAAGATCATCTACCAGACGCAAGAAGAGTCTCCATGAGGTAAGGCCTCAATGAGACGGATCGCTTTGCGTGACTCGGCGAGGCATAGACTGCCTGGGAGTAATAGTCCAGACGGGCTGAGTCCTTGGTCGGGGGAAGTTTGCACCGTCGGGGGTAAGTGGCGGTCAATCATTGTTAGGCAATGAATATACGTGAGCCGTAGAACCACCTTGTGGATCATCTCGCCTGCGACTTGGGATCCTGACAACATCAGGGAGTCCTCGGGAGGTTCCAGCTGCGCACTGGACTTCCAGTACCATAAGAAATTACTCAACTCTTGTGCCGCAACCGCCCTTTGTGCCTCCGTTTGTCGTCCAGCCCGGATCGAGTACAACTGTTTATACACCTGCCCCTGAATAACCGCAAGTCCTATGCGGTGGTTGAAGAGGTCCACGTTATATGACCCAAGACCTGTGTTCGATGGCAGTTGGACATCCATGTCATCATCGTCTTGGCTGAAGGGTCGGCACGTCCGTAGACTAACATCCTTGTCAAGAACGTACAGCTTCCAAAACACGCGCCTCCGTATCTCGGACTGTTTGTGGGTGAGGGCTGGGTCCGAAACCTCTCTGTGCATATTCAGAGCCTGTGCCAAGCGTAAGGCGGCGCCTACGAGCATTGACGCCGGCTCCGGATTCGGGGTTCCCTGAAGTATACAAGCCATACCAACCAGAGCTTGGACGGCGGAGATGCTAGCGACGTTCAGCTCGGAGACGACGCCTAGGGCGTTTTGTATGTGAACACCAGCTAGATTGTTCTCGTGCGTCGGGTCTAGTGCGCGTAGGCCGCGCAGACGGTGAGCTATCGACAGCACGACATTGAGACACGCCCACCAACTAGCATCTTCGGGGTTGGAGGTCGAGTACTTGAGGTGGAACTCTCTCAAGAAGTCCTCTTCATCAAAAAGCGGGAGGAACCTATTGTAGTTGTTGAAAGTTTCCTTGACCAGCTCCAGAGCGACCGCCTTTGAGGGAAGCTGCTGACGCGCTGGCAGAGAAAGTTGTTGTAACTCTGGAGCGGGACGTGGCCATGGACTGCCGGCCAGAGGGTCAATAATATAACCCCCAAGCGTGGTGAAGTCGGGTTCACCGTAATCGCGCGCGTGCAATGTGACGTCAAGGTCAAACCCTAGATCATTCGTTTGTCTGGGTAACGGAATTTGCGATTCGCCCATTGGCATCCATGGATTACTTGTGACCAGTGCCGCTACGGATGTCGTCTGCTCGTCACGCGGACTGTTGCCAGGCACAGTAGAGTTGTCCACTTGGGACTTCTCTAGTGCCACAAGCCTTTCCTCGAGCTGTGCAATGTATTTGAAGCTGCGGAACGGTTAATCGACGCAGACTCCGTGGTCTAGAGCAGCAGACTCACCCTGCTGGTCTGCGAGGTTTTCTCTTCATTGCAATCGGCGTAAAGTGACACCTCGTGCGACACTTGGTACACTGAGCGCATCCTTGCACCGTAGGTTCACAGCGGATCTTTTTCTTCCGGCACATGTCGCAAGCCTTATCTTGAAGTGTCAGCAGAGGCGGGGTAGCGTGATACTTTTGAGCCAACTCACACGAATAATGACTTGCTGGTCCCCGCCCCTAAGACTTGGCTGGACCCCGGAACTCGCTTGTAACTCCATGACCTGCTGGGTAAAGGTCGTCCCGGATTGAGAAGGTGTAAGACGAACCAACGAATGGCTTGGGCCTAATTGCTTCGTTGCTTGAAAGCAACTTCGAGGAGCCTGGCGTGACAAAATCTTACAGGAGGATACTTGGTCAGTTTTCGAACTATCTCACCTTTGACGTCATGACCAGATAGGAGATTGATTATAAATCATGCTCTTGGGGAATCATCAGATTTGGCCATTGTAAGGCAAGCGGCTTATGAAGCCCGGATGGCGTACCCGGTATTTATGCAGGCCACATCACAAGCCAGTCAATCGCATTCAAGCAATAGTGACGTCGGGCGCTTTTATTAATTTCGGGACGGGCACCTAAAGCTGATGCCGCCTTCGACCAACTTCACAGACACATTCCTGTCATGTGAGACATGCCTGGACCTCAACTACGCCTTATTCCAACCATCTGATGATTCAACGACCGATAACGACTTCCGTTTTCGATGGGTTCACTCCAAGCAAGTGCGTGTCGTTGCCCAAAAGGCTGCACCATATGCCGCATCATCCAACAAGGAGTCTGTTGCGATAGTGGGTGGCTGTGGTGGAAGGAGGCGGGTCACGTGACTCACCGCCTGGCAGAATAAGCCACCACCCATACCATCTACCTACTTCGCCCATATTGCCTACTTACTTTACCAGTCAATCAACAACAACTGCACCACGAAGATCATCAACACAAGTGATGATATAGTGCACTAATTGGTTCAACGAACGTGCAGCCAACAGAGTCTTTCTGTTTTGGGGAGACCACCCAGAGTTAGTTGAAGACGAAGGCAGTACATGTTTGGAAGAGATTATCTCTGATGGTTCCGAATTAAGATGTTTTTATATGTTGGCTCTGTGTGGGGAGTGGAGGGGAAGTCTCGGGGCTTTTCGTCCGCGTAATCAGATCACGATGAACGACGTAAGATCCTTGGTTCTCCAAGTTCAATTATTTACAGAGTTGGGTAAGGCCTTTCCTAGTGGAATATTTTCCCCCAGCTATTATTGACGTCTTTGGAAGCTGAAGAGGCTTTCTATCCTGCATTCGGCTATGCTGCATGGTATTGATTCTACTTACCTTACAATCGACTTCATCACAACTTAAGTCCTGGATCGAATTATGCGACAGAGCACCGAGATTGCAAAGACCGGAAGAGCGTTGTGCCAAAACGTCTAATAGACATATCAAAAACCGCTGTGAGATCAGTAGAGTTTGCCTCGAGCCGAAACTTTGCCAGATACGCTACAATGAGTCACTGTTAGGGGTCCAGCCAAAATCCTCTCAAAACAACTACCGCTACATTGAATGTCATGAGGACCGATATTTCATCGTGCGATCTTTCCCCATTATTTTGAGATGCAGTCGAATTATGTAGAGAAGTCGGACGCTAGTATCTCTGGATCGATTCTCTCTGCATTGTACAAGACGACGAATCCGACAATGCGGGCCGGCTGTCTAAGATGACAAATATCTTATTGACTGGTTTTCTCAAAATCGCAGCTGTGGCTTCTAAGAGTGAAAGTTACAGAATCTTTCGATATCGACAGGCTCTCAATGGTAATGGGTATTTAAGTAGCCCCCAGCTTACCCACGACGTTATCGTTCCCGGGACTAGGTAAGCGAGGCGTAGTTCTTATGAAGTAATCGCATTACCGAGACCATTTTTATACCATTATTAACTGCCTTAATAGAGGCGATATACAAGCTCTGTTGCTATCTAGGGGATAGATTCTTTGAGAACTTATTCTCGCCCGTCGTAACCTTCACTTGTACACCTCGGAGCTAAATTTAGAAATGTAAGGACTTTAGCTGCGAGTGTAGATCCATTACAATCTCAGAGTGTGACAGCACAAAACCACTGGTACACGGCAGCATTCCTCCAGTAGAGAAGTCAGTAGATCCCGTAAATTGTACCCTTTACTGTATCCTAGAAGGTAAGAGGGTATCACACCAGAACCTTCTAGCTACTTCCATGCTAACGCTACTCGTTTAAGAAAAAAAGAAACTTTCGAACTAGATTGCTATTGGGCGATTGGCGGGGTGGTAACCGTCATCAAAAGTGTCTTGGGAAGCAAGTACATGGCAGGAATATGGTTGGGCGACATTCCACGGTCCCTCTTGTGGAAGATATCGCTGTTCTCAACTTCTAAGCGCAGAAGATCTGGCATTGCGCCAACTTGGTCATGGATGTCTCTTGATCAGCACCACGTGGCGAGCATGTTTTTCGTCGAAGTACTCCGCGAATTCAGAACCGATCCAAGGGTACGGCTATTGGCACACGAGACATTTTGCATCTACATTACAGATTCTGAGTTCGGTCCGAACCAAGAGAGTCAAATTTGCCTCGAAGCTCCAAGCGTAGAAGCACAATGCACTTTGTCTCGGATGATCCTGACGAATACCATTCCCCATGTATATCTGCTGCTATTCGCCACGGTGTTTCGGAGATCTTTCCCGTATACAGCAGCCTTCCGGATATCGAGGTGGATGACTCTGTGTCTTGTTTGCTTCTTGGTATGGGAGACGGTCTCTGGTATCGATTCGTCTTGGATGTGAAACCGCATGGTCCTACAGAAGACCGGAAGTTTACGAGGGCTGGTGTTTCTAGGTTTGGTGCTGAATCTCTCTCTGAGTCGCCCTCTTTGTCTGGGGATCTCTTTTCCTCTGAGGAGGCAGATGGCGACTCACTGTGCATACAATATCAACGACCTTAACTACAAACAAACGATCACACTTACTCTTTCTCTCTCTCTCTCTCTCTCAACATTAATCTTCCATCTCAGAGACCCAATTTGCTTTTCCGAGAGCGCAGTCAAGATCAGTCACTTCAAAGATGTCGTGACGCGAATGCGCGCCGTACATATACGCGATTACCAGCTATCCAACGCCGGCCGGCCCATAGCCGGGATATCCTGTGGCTGGTCACAGCGGGTATCAATATAACTAATGTATACCGGCCCGGGGACGGGGCCGGCGAGACCACTACTACCCTTCTGGACTACAGGCCTCCCCCTGACTCCGTGATCGGGGGAGACTTTAACGCAAGGAACGAAATTTGGGAACCCGGGGGCGGTAATACCGGCCACGGGCCGGCAATCGGTCACTGGGCCCACTCACACGGTCTCGCCTACATCGGGGAGCCCGGGGTCCCGACACACCGCCGTGGGCACGTACTGGACCTTACGTTCTCAGATATCCCTACGGCCTTCGCCCAGGTCTGGCCCGACTTGCACCCCGGGGCGGACCACGAAGCCATCCTTATTACGGTCGCCCCTCCGCCGGCACTGCCCGAGCCCTCACCGCGGGGATACCGGGTCCCGAACGTACTCCTGGGGCGCTTCGCCGATACGGTCCGCATGAGGCCCCCGGTGCCCGTGGCAGCCGACGCGGGA